>PDHP01000017.1:231456-314442 GCA_003339455.1 Ophiocordyceps camponoti-leonardi (nom. inval.) | reverse complement strand
CTAAACGGATAGATACGTCCAGGGCCTCTCCCGGCTCGAGCCGAAGTAGCAACCAGGTTTAAACCAAGTGTACCCCCCCCCCCCCCTCTCCCCTTTCTCCCCCCCTTCCCTCTCTCCCTTTCTCTTCTTCTGCTTTTGCTCTGCTTTCTGCTTCGCTACAGCTCCCTTTTGGGGGGGGATGGATGCTGGCTGAAAGCTATCTATCCTATCCTTGGTTTCCCCCACTAACCTGGAATCATGTCAGCAAGCCTACTAAGACGATAACGGGAGAACAACAACTTCACGCTCTCTACAGCTACTACCACTACTACTAGTAGTCGAAGTCGAGAACGGCGATATTCGGTATCTTCCGTTTGCGACGACGGCTTCGCTTTCTCTCTCTTTTTTTTTCTTCCGATTCAACGGTCGAGTTCGGGGCGGAGCGCCTCGAAGGGGTTTCTTTCCTTTCGCTACCTACTCCTCGATATCGATCGAAGCAGCCGACCGACCAAACAAACACCTAATACTCTTCTGCGAAAACCCGCCCTTCGTTTTTTTCCCACCGTCAACAAGGCCCCTTGTCTTCCTCGTCGCTTCGCCAAGATTCATACTTCTCACTTGGCTTCATTCATCACACTCTCTCTTCTTTCTCAACTACGGCCCGCCTTCGGTCCCTCCGAGACTTGGGGCTTCGATTGGACCGCGCGGATACATTCTTCTCAATTCGCCGTCTCGGCATTCCAGTCGAACACGATTCCACCTCTTGCCCCCCCCCCCACACCCCAATCCACGAACGAACGAACGACTCTCTTCTCTCTCGAAAAGAAGAAGAAGCGCGAACCAAAGCAATTCCCAAATCCTCGTCGGCAACTTCGCTCGCGAACCCCCCTTTCGACCAATGCGCCTTCTCAGCTCGACCGTCCAAGTCGTGCTCAGCTTCTCGGCTGCATCCTTGGACGCGACGTCGTTTCTGTTCTTCGGATTGGATTATGGCGCATAAACACCTCCATCGGTCCTTACACGACCGACGCGATGTCTACGGTGATGCTCGCTTTATCAACATGGAGATGATCAACAATGATCGGCCACCTCCACCACCACCACCACCTCCAGCTCCCCCTCCGCTTCCGCCGCCGCTGCCAGCACCAGCACCAGCACCAGCAAACGACATCAGAGGCCAGAACCAGGTCAACCGTCAGGCGAAAGAAGGTGAGCCAATTCCCCCCATGTCCGTCCGTCTTGCATCTACTATTATGTCGTATTTTTTTTCCTTTTTTTTTTCCTCCGGCTGACGCGTCTGCAGCTGAAATGAGGACCGTCATCGAGACCATCTACAAAACCCTGGACCCTACCTTTTCAGGCCCCATCGGCGGCTACGTCACGCTAAGCGAGGATGCCAGGCCGCCTCCCTCGGCCGCCCCCAGCCCAGCCTCAGATCGCAAACTCGCCCGCATAGATGGCAAATCCTCCGACGTCGTCGTCGCAACTCGGCCCTCTCCCACCACCGAGACTCCCAGTACGGTCGAGTCTACCAGCAGTAGCGTCGAGGCGGCCGTCGCCACGCCGACGAGCGAAGATGGCTCGCTGTTGTCGTCGTCGTCGTCGTCGTCGTCGGAAATGGCCGAATCCCCCTCGTCGGCTCTGTTGTCGCCTTCGTCGTCGCCTGCCATGTCGCCTACTCCTACTCCGTCTTCTATCCCCTCACCCACACCGACCGCGACCAGCCATGCCGCCGCCGACCTGTCTAGGGGAAAGAAAGGCAGCGACCACGGGGGCGGCGGCGGCGACAAAGGCGGCTCGCCTGTCGGAACCAAGGTCGGCATCGCCTTTGGCGTCATCAGCGGCATCGTCGCCTTGGGCCTGATAGCCTTCTTCCTGCTCAAGCGTCGCCGCAAGCAGGCGGCCAAGGGTTACAAGCTCGAGGATGAAAAGCCTCGCAAAGGGTTCGGCGCCATATCGAACCCGTTCGAGTCGTCCTCCTCTCGCGACAACCCGGGGGCTCCCCGCATCAGCCTCCGTCCCGTCACCCAATTCCTGCCCAACTGGAACGGGCTCGAGAAGCGGTCGAGCAGGGGACCCATGGCCGCAGCCGCGGCGGCGTCGGCGGCGCCGTCTGCGCCCCTGGGGAGTTCGTGGGACCGGTCCATCAGCAACCCGTTCGACAGCATTCCCTCCACCATCGCGGAGGAACAGAGCGTCCGTAGCTTCAGCACCTCGTCGGGAAGCATCGGCGGGACGTCGAACCCATTCGCTGGAGGGCCTGATGCCGGCAGTCACCACCAGCACCACCACCAACCTACCGGGCCTTCAGGACCCTCCGGCAGCGTCGACCTGTCGAGAAAATGGGGCCCCGGGCCATCGAGTCCGACGGGGACCGACTACAGCCTCACGTCGGTTTCGTCGGAGATTGCGGCCGCCGGTGGGCCTCCCGTCAGCTCCGTCCACCGCGTTCAGCTTGATTTTAAGCCGACGCTGGACGACGAGATGGAGCTTCGGATCGGGGAGTTGATTCGTGTACTTCACGAATACGACGACGGATGGGTGAGCTTTTATTTAATTTCCTCCCTTCTTTTGCCCCCCTCCCGAGCCTATTCACTTTTTTACCCCTAGAACTGGATGGACCCTGCTAACGTCATGGATGTTTGTAGTGTCTGGTCAGCCGTCTCGATCGATCGCAGCAGGGCGTCGTGCCGCGGACGTGCCTTTCGACGCGGCCCGTCAAGCCTCGACAACCTCAGGGCATGCCTCGCACGGGACCGCCGGTGAACCCGACAGGCCCGGGGCGGGGGCCCAATCAGGCTAGGGTCCAGGGTCAGGGTCCGCCTCGGATGGGTCCTCCCGGCGGCCACTACGGACGGCCCCCGTCTCCTCCAGGGCAACAGAGTTTCCGGTCTGGACCGGTGGGGCTGAACGGCGGACCGATGGTGCTGAACAGCGGACCACCGACCAACCGGCAAGGGCCGATGAAGCCCCGGTATCGCGTGTCCCCGCCCGGACCTCCTCCGCAATATCCCCCCATGGGACCCGTGAGCAGAAAGCCGGTTCCGGGTTGAGGCATTCTCTTTTCTCTGTTTTCTCGAGAGAGGGAGAGGCTAAAGACTGGACTGACGAACTGTGACGGATTTGCGGCTGACGTTTAGGCACATTACAATAGGGGGAAGAAAACAAGAAGGCCTGGCTCTGGGTGGTAACAAGCCCTGAACGACCTCTTGTTTTTTTTTTCTCTCTTACTTTCCTTTCCTTTCTTTTTCTTTTCCTTTTTCTATTTCTCTTGCAAATTTCTTCTTCTTTCTCGTCGCTCACCCATACCCATCTTATCTTGGCATCCAAAGCGTGGCCGGGGGGGAGGGGCAGATGATGGGGATTTGGATGTTGACTACGACGGCGACGACGACGAAAACAAAAAACATCAGCCACTATTTTTTGTTTTACTCTTCTTTTTTTTCCTTTTATTTCTCTTTGTTTAAGATGGCTGGCTTGGGTTTGTGGGGGAGGAGGAGAAAAGTGATGAGAGGAGGGAGATGTGTTGTTGTGAGAGTCATGTTTGTCTGTAAGATGGATATCGGAAAGGAGATATCTAGAGAGAGAGGACTCGGAGGGAGTCGAGATGATATCAGATGAGAGGAGAGAACTGAGTGAGTGAGGAGTGAGGAGCAGAGGATGCACGGGGGAGAAGAACAGGCGAGGATAGGATAGATGAGAGGAGCGCCGGTAATCTATCTACCAGCTTACCTACCTACTTACTATATACCACCTTTTGCTCTGCCTTTTTTCAGAGTCAAACGTCTTCAGAGTCTCTCTCCTGTCTTCACTATAAGGAGGTAGTAGTAGGCCTTCAATACAAGGAGGTATAGTAGTAGGCAGCCAGGCCGAGAGAGAGGTTTACCGCAGATAGGCCTATCTGTGCCTGTTCGTTCGTTAGCTTGCTGTGAAAACGCAGCTGGCAGTTGGCAGTTGGCAGGTGGCAGCCTCAGGCTTCCTTCGTTCGTTCTTTCCTTCCTTGCACTTATCTTGATCTTTTTTTTTCCCCTCTATCATCACCTGACCCTGGTCTTTTCATCTCTTCCTTACCTTGCATAACCATGTTCGTGATCTTTTCTTGACCTCTGCACATTCAGTCCCCTTCAACATCGACATCTTACACATTTTCACTCTTTCCCACCATATTTATCTATCTATTTATCATCGAAGATACAGAGAGAGAGACTAAGAGCAGCAACGATGCGTCTCTCACCTCTCCTCCTCCCACTCCTCGCCACGGCCCTCTCAGCCCAAGAGGTCCCCTCAGCGAAAAACGAAGACGAAAAATCCACGTCCGACTCCTCCTCCAAAGAAGAGCCGAGGAACAACCTCCCAGGCCTAATCGGCACGCCCGACCACCTCGACGCAACGCCTCGTCTCTCCTCCCTCTGCCGCGAGGTCGTCCTCTCGCGCTACTACTACTACCACTCCCACCAAGAGGACAAGGACGGGACGAGCAGCGACGCCATCCTCGAAGGGAAATGCCGAGACGAGAAGGGTAACACGTGGAGGACGGAGATGGACGTCGGGAAATGCGTCGCTGCCCTCGAAGACGGGACGATGGTCCTTTCCGAAAGGTCTGTTGTCACTTCACCCCCTTCCTCCTCTCGTTGGGTTTGGTACGCGGTTGGGTTCTTGCTCGGTGTGCTCGTTCATCAGCTTCTTCGTCTTTTCCATCCTTTGATTTGAACCTGAACTGAAAATATTTGATCTTACGACGGGGGTTGGCGAATAAAATAGGGGAAATTTGGCCGAGAGATGCTTCGACTGTGACGTCTTCCTCTCCCAGACGCAGGATCTCGTCCTCGGTTGCAGATGCGAGGATCGTCTCGGGGCGCCGACTCGTCCCACGCTCGTGCTCACTTCTCGAGGTGAAATCATTCTCTCTTTTCTTTTTTTCCTCCCTTTTTTCTTCTCAAAATTTATTTCAAGAAAAGACACATTCTGACGGGTTTTTTTTCCCATCGTAAATAGTCGAGGATGATGAGCTCGCTCTCAAGGTCGTGGATGGGACCTTTGTCTGCGGCGAGCACCGGGGCGAAGCGAGGCCCGACTTTTCCAACTGAAGATCTGTTCCCTCTTCTTTCACCTTCCTCTAGAGAAGGGATTTCTTCTTATCGAGAGGAGAGGAGAGGAAAAGGTTGATGGCTGGATTTTTGGGGGGGATAACTTGATTGGTATCTTGACTTTGGCTTGGGGAGCGGAAGAAGATGGTGATGAATGGCTGGACTTGATATCACATGAATTGCGTCTTGAGATTGTACATGAGAGAATAGAGCATACAAGTTTATTCTCGCATTCTCGCCATCTTTCCTTTCTCGTGAATGCACAACCGTCGTGTTTGCAGGATACGGGTCTGAAATGCCCAAGGTTGAAAATCGCGGGATTCAAAGTCTTAGTGAACTTATGAAGCGGTATTTCTATCCCTCTCGAGACAAGGTCAAGAAAGGCTTAAGCCATCAATGAAGCAAAGAGCAAGAGAAGCAAATAGGAGCAAAAAATCATAGAAACTTTCCCCCACACCCACCGCAGACATCGTCATCGTCATCCTCATCCTCATCCTCATCTCTCCCTGAACCCAGTCGTATCCCGACCTCGTCGTTCCCGAGGTGATACCGCGAAGCCAGAGCGGACAGCTCGCTCTTCACGAGGCAGCGGAGACCGCAGACGCCGCAGGGGCGGGAGACGCCGGGGGCCATGATTGCCATTCCCGTTGCGGCGCACCTTGCTGCTCGTTTACTCCGTTAGACATGTTTCTTGGGCCTTTATATCTCCTTCTCAGAGTAGGGGTAGTTTAAGAAGAAAGGGGGGAGAAAAGAAAGAAAACCTGCCGAAACTGTGCCCTGCTTCACATCGTGTCTCCGTCGCCGACACGTCCTCAACCTGACCTTCGCAAAAGACGCATCGCTGCAGCGACAGAGCTGGACCGAACCTTTCCCTCAGCTCGCTCCTCTCACCAAACGAGCCGGCCGATAGGGCAAGGTGGTCGTCGCCGTTGCCGTAGGTAGCCTCCCAAAGCCGTCCCTCCGTGGTGAGCCTTTGCTGTCGTCGTCGTCGTCGTCGTCGTCGTCGTCCGTCATCGTCGACTTCGTCTTCTCGTTGTTGTGGCTCACCTCGTTCACCTTCATCACCCTCGTCGCCGCACCAACCGAACAGAAGCCTCGACCTAGCCCTACGATCCGCATGCTGCGTGCTATGCTTCGACACAACCACGACCGTAGACCCCCCGCCAGGCGAAGCAGCCAGACCCCAAAAGCGAAATCGATGCGGATGAACACGCGCCATGGCCTTGCTCCCTTTCCCGTCTTTATCGTCGTCGTCGTCGTCGTCGTCGTCATCGTCGTCGTCGTCGTCGTCGTCCACCATGTCATCAGAGTCAGAGTCGGAATCGACGCCCTGCATGGCCGCCAGACGGGGCACGAGCCGCGACGTCTGCGCCCGCACGTACTCCGCCCATTGCGGGAGACGCGCCGACGACTGAGCCGGCAGCGTCGTCTGATACCAGTCGTCGTTGGTCGCTGTCGCCGATAGTCGGACGAGCGTGTATCTCGGCGTCGGCGGCTTGTCGTCGTCGTCGTCGTCGTCGCCGCCGTCGGGCCCGTGCACGATCAGCCCGGTGATGGGATTCGTCGACGAACTCGAATCGTCCGGAATCTGCGTCTGGCACTGCCATTTGCCGTGAGGAGCCACCGAATCGTCCGTTCGGCCGCATATGTCGACCTGGAACGGCTTCGGAACAAAGGGCGTCGCCAAGATGCCGCGTGCCATCCATCCGCCGCCATCATCGGACGGCCATAGCTGCCAAGATCAAGAGGTCATCATCAGCTCTGTCCGAGAAAAGGGCGGGGGAAATAAAAATCAAAGCCCCCTCTATCAAGAAAAAAACCCACCGCATCTTCCCACTCCAAAAAGGCATCGGCGCCGAGAAAGACACAGACGCCGACGGAGTCAGACTCGTCGACGCGCAAAGACATATCCCTCCCGACCACGACCCTCCGAAAGCCGAGGTAGCCGTCAGCCAGGTAGGCGACCATGGCCGTCCGATCACCGTCCGGGCCTCGAAGCCAGGGGCTCCATCGGAGGGAAAAGGCGCTCCCACGAGGAAGCGAGTCGGCAACGCGTCCGTCCACGACCTGGCCAACCAGTAAGCACTACCGTCTCATCTTCTCGTCTTCTTTGCTTGTTGTGGCCAAGACGGCCGGATGGAAAAAAAAACCTCTCCCCCCTCTTATCTTTTTTTTTTCTGCCGAACCTTGTGCGGACCTCGACCGTCGAATCGAGCAAGCTCACGGACTCGCCATCCTGACCGTCGCTCGACCGAGAGTATGACGACTCCTCCATCATCGTTGGCGTACGAGAATAACGCCCGACCGGGATCCATCTCCCGCGCCCAAGCCATCGACACGATTTTATCCTCGACTTCGCTTAAGCCCGGCACGGGAAGACCAGCGCCCAGGCCCCAAAGCAGACGCCAATTGCGAAAGGAACGCGCCGCCGTCTTCGTCTTCGCCTCCGTCGTCGTCGTCGTCGTCGCCGTAATCGTCGTTTCCGAACTCCCATTCTCGCCCATGATGACCACACACCCCGTCGTCGTCATCGCCGCCAGCACAGGCCTAAGCCGATGACCAAGCCCGTTCGGAGACCATTCCACCCTGACCGTCTGTCCCAGCGCCGCGCCAGAGCGCGTCACGAGCCCCGTCCCGACCCCCGCAAACGTAAACTTGTCCTCGTCATCGTCCCCCTCATCCAAGACGAGCTCGACGCCCTCCTCGGCGCAAAGCCTCTCGTTGATCCTCGGCAACGGCCGAAAGAGACCGGCTGCCTGTAAGGACATTGAGAACTGCGCCGGCGCTTCGTTGGAGTTGTACTCGGGTAGGAAGACGTGAATGGAATCGTCGAGGGCCACCGCCAGCTCGGCATCGCAAGACCACGCCACTGCGTGAGGAGCCAGCGGCCGGAATCGCAGGTTTAGTGGCTCCAGCGGAAGTCCCCAACGACGCTTCGGACGAACCGCGTCATCCAATTTGTTGCTGCTCTCGTCTTCGCCTTCGTCTTTGTCCATGGTGTGGTCGTCGCGATGCCTCCATCGCCGCTATGATGTTGGCGATTCCAGCTCTCGACACGATCGAGACAATGGGTATTGGAGGAGGGGGGGTCAATTTTTGTGATAAGGCTGCTGACTAAGCGGTTTTATCAATCGATGTGATGATCCCTTTCTCATCAGCATCCAGACCGAAATATCCGCGATATTATTCTTACAGCATTCTATTTCCCCAGTCTAGCTGCATCCCGGGTATAAAATGGCATCGCATCGCATCGCATCGCATCGCAGAATGCTCCTTGAAGAAGGCGAGGAAGGAAGAAAAAAAAAACCAAGCAAGTGACAAAAACACCAGGAACGAAAAGAAGAGGGAACATACAGCGCCGAAAAGAAGTTTCATGTGAACAGAAGGAAAATAATAAAACCGTCCTCCCCCATCAGCCACCCTCCAAAAACGACGCCAGGCCCCAGAGCAATACGCAGCCGGCCAGTGCCGTAGCCCCGACAGCCCTCTTCGCCCACATGTTCTCGTCGTCTAGGGCGACGACGCCTCTCCTGGCTGCCTCCGCCCTCCGCGTCTCATCCCCGGTCGCTTCCTTGCCGCCGGCGGCCACGGTGGCATTGGCGCCCCGTGCCCCCTTGTCCAAGAGCATGGCAATCGTCCTGCTCAGGGCGACGAGCTCCTCCTCCAGAGCCTCGTCCTTGGCGCCGTCGACCTCGACGTTCTGCACGTTTCCGAAGAAGTCGGTGATGAGCCTGCCCTTGGCCGCGGCCTCGCCGCCGGGGAATAGGTCGTACCGCACCCCGGCGTTGGAGTGGATCTTGTCGTAGTCGTAGCTGTCGAAGAGGTCGCCCACCGTCTTGCGGCTGGTGAGGTCCTGTACCTGGTTCTCCAGGAACTCGAGGTTGTAATACGTGTACCGATCGATGACGGCCACGCCCACGTCGTTGTCGGCGTGGTGAGAGTATGACGACTGGTCCAGCTCCGAAGACCCGGTCGCGATGATGTTGGGCGAGTAGAGCCGGCTGTACATGGTGTTTGCCTGGCACGTATCAATCATGAATAGTATCTCGTGGTAACTGGAGGGGATATTAGCCGAGAGCGCCGCAACGAATGTTGAAAAGGTAGGGGAAAGAAAAAACAAACCGCTTCTTCTCCCACATCTGCTCAAATGCGTCGGCCAAATCATAGGCCCCAATCTCCTCGGCATCCTGAAACTTGAGAAACTCGTTGCCCCCGTGCCCCGTCATGTAGACGAGGATATTGCTCCGATCGTCCGTCAAGAGCCTCTTGCTCCGCGGCATCTCGGCGCCCACCCTATCCGTCAACAGGCGGATGAAGTTCTCCACCGTCACCTCGTAGCCCCGATAGTCGACCTCGATGTTGTCGCCGTACAGGTCGACGGCCCGGTCCGAGTTGCTGTAGACGGTGCCGGGAAAGGCGTTGCGCGGGTTGCACGCCATGTCGTCCGGCAGCATCAGGATGATCTGCGAGTCCGGGATGCCGAGCCGCTTCACTGTCCGGTACATTGACAGGACGTTGGCCAGGTGTCGGTAGTTGAACCAGAAGCGCGACGTGCAGACCAGGACGGCCCAGTTGCTGGTGTGCTCCGCCGCCGCCATCGACGCCAGCGACAGCAGCAGCAGAAGTAGTGATAGAAGTAATGATGGCAGTGACAGCGGCAGCGGCAGACGAAGCAGCGGCGGCGACGGCGACGGCGCCGCCCGCCATCGCATCGCGTCCCGAATGAGCATCATCTCGCTCCGGCCGGAGAGGGAGCAGAGTTGCCGTTGTCTGCAGTCTTCTGTCGGGTGCCGACTTGCATCGCGAAGCGCGGTCGAGGATTGTTGCTGACCAGTAGACTGGGGAACAGCTGTGCTTGTGCTAACTGCTGAGGAATTTTACGCTTTTCTGGCCTAGAACGCCTTTTTTAGTCGAGGCAGGCTGGCAGCTTACAAATCTCCGCCCCTTTCGGCGTTATACACTGGCCGAAACGCGACACACACTATCGCAAGGTGCATAGTAGTGACGAGAAACCCTCTGGAATCTTACGCAGGCAATCTTGCCGCTCCATCAAAAACAACTCGGTCAAATGTTTGGATAGAAAGCGAAACAGCTCGTTGTATTATTGAGTTACGTGGTGGCCGATTCGCTTCGAGGTACCTAATCCGACTCGCCAGCCAGCTAAACGGGTATCTAATCATGCAACAGAACGGCGGCGAACCCGCCTGTATGTATTTCTTTGCCTTTCCGTCGTCCCCCCCCCCCTTTCCCTTCCTTTCCTTTCCTTTCCTCTCCTCACTTCTCTTCTCTCCTCTCCTCTCCTCTCCTCCCTTTCCCATCTTGCCGGGCCGCAACAGAAGCTCGTGCCTCGTAAAAAAAAGGAAACAAAAGAGAGAAGACGTATGTATGTAAGGCGCAAAAATAGGGCCCTACATCAGAAGGCTCAGCGGTAGCGGACGCGCTTTTTTTTCCGTTTAAACATTTCATTTTTCAACAAGTCAGTCAGCCATGTCATCGTCGCCCAGGAACTCCAGAAAGGAAGAACCTGGGTGAGATTCGCCGCAGCAGGGACAGATACCCTCTTCATCCGTGTCCCACTCCGAGTTCGTAATCTCGTATCCGCTAAATCGCGAGAACTGAACCCACGAGCGCGACTCGCCGTCTCGGAATGCGGGGACGCGCTTCCAGATGACCGATTCCTCGTCGCGCGACGAGGGCGGATGTCCCTCCTCGGCCGGGGCCGGGGGCAGCGCGCCGAGCCGCGGGTGGTAGCCGCTGAAGTGGGCCACGTGGTCATCCACGTCCTCGTCCGTCACGTCGCCGTAGTCCGAGTCGGCGGCACCGCCCTTCCAGGCGCGGATGACGCGGGCGCACCACTTTTGTCCCGCCAGCGGCTGCAGGTACCTGGCGTGGGCGAGGAAGGACGGGGGCCCGTCGAGGTAGAGCCCCTCGTCCTTGAGCATGCCGCTGAGTTCGGCCGAGGCCTTCATGCCGGCGTCGTCGAAGGGCATGCCCGTCACCTGCAGCTCGTTCAGGGTGCAGCCGAGCTCGTGGCTGGCGATGTCGTGGAGCTCCGAGCCGGAAAAGGGCAGCAGCGTGTCGGAAAAGTTGACGAGGTCGAGCCGCAACGACGTCAGCGACGGCAGCAGTCTGGGACGGGGATTCTTCTTGTCGCGGAAGGTCGGGTCGTAGGGCGCACGGAGCGCCGCCAGGAAGTCGACGATCTGGGTCCAGGTGTAGCATCGGAAGCCGCCACGGACGAGGGGCGTCTCCGTCGGTCTCAGCTGGACCTTGAGCAGCTGGTCCTTCTTCAGGTCAGCGTGGTAGCAGCGGTCGAGCTTGTGCTTGCGACGCTGGTCGTCGTAGTATCGGGCCACGATGCGAAGGTTGACGTGCGTCATGTTGCTGCGGTAGTCGGGGCTCAGTTCGGCAAAGTTGCGCAGAGCCTGGGGCGTGGTGAAGACGAATTGGTTCGACTCCCACAGGTAGCGGGTGCCCTCGGTATGGAGAGCCCTGCAGGTGGCGAGGAAATGTATGGCAATCTGATTGCCTCGGGCCTTTTCCTGGTCCGACAGGTGTTCGGGCGTCAGAGGGCAGAGCGGGTCGACGATGGGATACGGGCTTTTCATGGCGAGCTTGAGAATGCGCAGGATGACTTCGACCGGCAGCAAGGGCCGGCCAAGCTCGTGGGCGCATCGGGACGACCGCAGCTTGCGGACGTTGGGATCCCTGTGCTTCATGTGAGCCTGTGCGACGGGGGACCATGAGATTCCGTTTTCGCGCAGGATTCTCTTGAGCTTCATATTTTCTTCGGCCAAGGCTTGGTTCGTCCGACGCAGCGGATGATGGTACGTGATTCTGGCCTGGTCTTCCTTGTCCCTACACTCCCAAGGGAAGACGGCCTGCGGGTCAAAGGGAAGAAAAAATCTGATTAGTAGGTGTCGAGGAGAGGCGCGAAGATGAAACGAAGGGGGAAGCCTTTACCAGTCCAGAGGACGTCATTGTGGTTGGAGATGATGGCTATTCACTCGGTCTCGACGGGGGGTGGTGGCGGAGAGCGAGAGAGGGAGAGGGCCGCCTCTGGGGCCCTGGCTCCCACGACGGCTGCGGAAGAAGAGTGTTTCGTGTCCGACAGACTAAGGAGTCTTTTTTTTGGGTCGCGTCGGGATGGCTAATGCAGAGGCGGGTGCTTCCGTCGAAGAGAAAGATGATGTCGAGATGCGACAGTGAAGGTAAATGGCGAAGGGAAGGTTTTTTTTTCCTTCTGGTTTGAGGAGGGGAGAAATCTAGTAGTGAGTGGCGTTGCTTTAGGCACTCTTTGGGGGCAAATGACGGATAAGATAGATTGCGTTTCGGGTGGGAAGGAAAGAAGAGCGTTGCGACAGGGAAAGAGAAAAGAACACTCGTGGGGGGGGAAGAAATGGAGAGGGAGTGACGGAGAGAGTATGTTGAAAAAAAAAAATAAGGGGAAAAAAGGAAAGAAGGGAAAGAAAAAAAAATAGGAAGAAGAAGAAAAAAAGAAGGGAGGGAAGAAAAAGAGGGCTTTGTGAGCCTCTCCCGCGCAGAATGGGAGAGAGACTTTGTTGGAAGGAAGGCGCTCAAAAGTTGTCGGTCATGGCCTTGGTCGAGCGGCCGAGGAGCTGTCGCAGCAGCAGCAGCAGCAGCAGCAGCGGGATAGAGGAGCGGAGGCTGCGGCAGAGGCGGCGACGGCAGAGGCGGGAGCCGAGCGAGTTGGGGGAGAGAGAGAGAGAGGGGGGGAGGGGCGTAGTGGGAAAGGGGGGGCGGGCAGAGAAGGTAGGTGGGTGGTTAGGTATGGGATGGAAAGGGGAAAGAGAGAAAGAAGAAGAAGAAGAAGAAGAAGAAATCGAAGTGAGAAATTTCACGGAGTCGGCTCTTCTTGTCTTTCCCCTTCGTTCTTCTGCTTTTTTCCTTTCTTCTTTCTCTATTCTTCTTTTTCTTCTTTTAAGGCTTCACCGTCGCGCACGCGAAAGAAAGGGGAGGGAGAAGTGACGAAGAAAGATGGAGAGAAAGAGACAGATAGAGAAGGGATAGAAGAGAGGAGGAAAGAGGAAGAATCGATAGCCGCCAAACAAAAAAGACGACGACGACGATAAAAATGAGCAGGAATAAAAGAAAAATAAGTTAAAAAAAAGGATTAAGAAAAAAAAGAAATCCCGGCTGCAGGTCTCGGCCCCGAAGAGAGGAACAGAGAAGTCAGAGTGAGAGTGAGAGTGAGAGTAAGAGTAGGTACCTAGGTAAGGGAAGCGGAGAGAACGACGACGACGAGGACGACGAAGACGAAGAGTAGTACGGATAGTAGCAAGTAGCAGGAGGAGGAGGAGGAGGAGGTTGGCACAGGCTTGCACAGCTTGTCTCAGCGTCAGCGCCCGGGTCGCTCCTACCCACGGGCACCTTCGTTTTACCGTTTTCCTTTTTTCCTTTTTTTTTTCACTATTTTACGTCCCTTTTCCCCCTTCCCCCAGTATTTATTTCTCTAGGTACCGTCTCTCCTCTCTTCCGCTCTCACACTTCTTCTTTTTTTTTTCTTACATACAACTGCTAAAATAGACGGCCGGCGGCGGTACCTGCCGACCGAGTACCCCCCGACAAGTGCTGCGCATAGCGCCGATACATGAGAGTCCCGGTTCCTCCCTCTGGACCCCTCTGCGTCTGCGTCTCCAGGGGCCGGCGGGCGGGCGGGGGCGGTGGGTGTGTGGGGGATGGATGATAGGGGGGGGTTTTAGTGGGGGGGGGGGGGGGGGGGGGGAGCCTGGAGGGGAGGAAGAAAAGCAAAGGAAAGAAATCGGTTCCGCCTGCTCCTTCTCTTTTTTTACACCTTCCATCCCCATCCCTATCCCCATCCCCCCCTTTCTTTTCTCCTTTTCCCCTCTGTCCTCTCTCTCACGACAACTTCCCCTTTACTGGGGCGGAGGGCCTTTTCTTTTTTTTTTTTTCCCATTCTCTTCCCATAATCATTCCTTTCCTGATCCTCTTCTTCTTTACTACCTTTTTCCCCTTTCTCTTCTCCAGCCGGCGGCGTCCCGTCATGTGATGCCTCCACGATGTGGCACCCGACGTCTCCGAAGGCGCGTCAGCCAACGGGGAAACAAGAAAGGGAAAGGGAACAAAAAATATCGGAATCGGGATCCATGATGTGATTCTGGCTTGTGTGTTTATTTTCTTTCAACTGAAAAGAAAGAGTAGCATCTATAAATATTCCTACATATGTATGTACACACAAACGCATGCTTACGCACATGAGAGGTCAAAAAAATATGGAGATAGACAGAAGAGAGAAGAAAAGAGTGTGTGCGTTGAAGTTGAAAGGCTTCGAAAAGCTCATCAACCCCGCGGCATTAAGCGGCCGGGATACCCTGGAATCCGGGCCGATGGTACGACAAGCCAAGGGACCGAGGGCATGTGCTCGGGTGTGTGTGTGTGTGTGTGTGTGTGTGTGGCTCACTCGCTGCCACTGGCTCTGCCTAGTAGGCACGATCCAACACGCACTGTAGGTACCTACGGATATTCCTCTGTACAACATGACTGCGGCGAACTCGAGGCATCGCGCCGCCGCATGAGGCACCTATTCAGTATATAAACACTCCGTGCAGTCAGTCATACATACATGCATGCATGCACGCATTGTATATCTATAATCATGCAACATGAATGCATGAAAAAAATCATCATCCCGTCGGGGCCACACCCGCCGAATCTTTCACTTGCCTATCCGTACCTACCGTCTATCTACCGATACCATCCTCCTATTTCAGGTTCGAACCCCCGGGACCCGAGGGATGTATGTATGTATGTACGGGGCCGGACTCGGGCACGTGAGCCTCATCCATGCATTCACCTCCGGCCCGGATCGGCCGACGGCACATCACAGTTTGCATGTAAAAGGTACCTACGAAGGCACTCCTTGGAAAAATCCACGGAGTATTTTATCCGTATTCGCGCCGCCTGGCTTTCAGAAAAGTGCGGGGGAGGGGAATGGAAGGAAGGAAAGAAGGCGGGCGGGGGAGAAGAAAAAGAAGCTTGCCTTCCCCCCCCCGCCCATCTCCCCTGCTGTGCGCGATCTTAAAGACGGGCGTTGACGTCATGATGAACGCCTACATCTGCCCACCACGTCACCACGTTCCTTCATCTAGGTAGCAAGAATGGAAGATGCCGTATCCGTAGTACAGATGTAAATACCAGCAGCGAGCGCCGTTTCCTTCTATTCCCTCTCTCGTCTTCATCTCTCCTCATCTCAGATACAGCTCTAATCAATCTCTCCCGTCCAAACCATTCATCAAATTCACCCATCTCTCTTCAACCCTTCTTCAAAAAAACCCCCTCGTCAACAATATGTCCTTCTCCAACACCTCCGTAGGCGACAAGCCCGCCGATCCCTACAAGCAATCAAACCTAGACACGGAAGTCGACACCAAGACCAAGATCTCAGACCTCGTCGACTTCATGACGGCTTGCAAGTTCAGCATGATGACCACCCACGAGGCTTCCACCAACAACCTCGTGTCGCGATGCATGGCCCTAGCCGCCACTGTAAGACGCCTCCCTTTTTTTTTTTCTTTCTCTTCCTTTTAAATGTGAAGAAGAAAAAATGTACGGTGAGAAAGAAAGCAAGTGTTGATTAAAAATAATAGGAAACTGGTGGCATCGATCTCCTCTTTCACACAAACACCGAATCGGGCAAAACCAACGACATCGCAAGCGACTCCCACATCAACATCTCCTTCCTCAACGCCTCGGGAGAATGGGCCTCCGTATCCGGCACGGCCACCATCGTCACGGACCGCGACCTGGTCAAGAAGCACTACACCCCCGCCCTCAAGGCTTGGGTCGGCGACCTGGGCGACGGCAAGCACGACGGCTCCGAAAACGACCCCCGCCTCGGCGTCGTCCGCGTCAAGATGACCTTTGCCACCTACGCCCTCGTCGCCAGGAACCTCTTGGGCCGCGCCGCCGAGGTCGTCCAGGGGGCCGTTTCGGGCAAGCCCGCTCATACCAACAAGTTGAGAGAGATTACCCCCAAGGAGGTCGAGCAGTGGCGCTCTGTAAATAAGTAAGAAGTGCCACACTGAGACTACTAGGCAACAGCACAGACATGGATGTGCAGTGTAACCGAAGTTTTATAAAAAAAAATAATGTATATGCTGTTCATGACGGACAGAGCCTCGTCCATTTCTCTTTATCCAGCGCAAAATGTCGTGCAAAATCGCGCTCGAGTTCATGCGTCCTGTCACCCAGCAACACCAAGCTATGCAGCGGCCCACCAAGCTCCTCGTCGACAGCGCACAAGTCCTCGAGCGTGCCGGCGACGAACTTTTCCGTCGCGGAACCGACCCTCGCGGCGCCAATGGCTAGGCTGTCTGGACCGTAGACCTTCTCCTGCCTTTCGGCCTCGACGTCGAGCATCTGTCTCGCGCATTGGCCGACCGTCATGTACCGCGGCGGCTCGTAGATGGCCCTTCCCCTGGCCAGGTTTTCCAGGCTGGGTTCCTTGACCTTGATGTCGAGTAGCACCAGGGTGTGCAGCCCGATCGAGCGGTTTTCCTTGATGCGGTCGTAAAACGACGTCGGCTTCCAACTGTCGGTGAAGAAGACCATGGACACCGTCTGTCCGAAGTTGTACAGCTGCAGGCCGCAGGCGCCGATGCCCGACAGGATCGACGCATTCGGCACCGTCCTCACCGCAATCGACAGCTCTTTGGCGCGGAGGACGAGGTCGGTGTGGGTAGTCGCGCTGTTTACAAGAGTCGTGAGCTGATGGGGAACCATGGTGTCGAGGGCGTGGAAAGGACAAGCTCACCCGAAAGGGTCACCGACGACGAGAAAGGCGACATCGTTTGTCTCTGCATCGCGAAGGATCTCGTCGCTATTGGATTCGACCATTTCGCGGTCGGCGACGATGACGGGCCGGCCATAATAGCTCTCCTGTGCGATTCCCCCGTATCAGCTCAGACGCTTCCGCCTATACGTGACATGCGACGTACAAGGACAGACTGGTCGACGAGCAAGATGCTGGTGTAGGCCTCGAGATAGACGCGAGACGCTTTTTTCACCACCTCGAGGCCCTTGACGGTGATGTCTGTTTCGTCGGACAGGCCAAGGCCGACAAGGTAGAGCATCGTTGGCGGCCTGGAAAGGGAAGAGAAGGGGAAGAAAAGGTGTGTTGAAGAAAAAAAGGATGGTTGTTCAGGGTAGCCTCAAAAGTGGAGGCTTCAACAGAAAAGAACAGTGGTGTTAAGTAAGGCCGCATGATTTGATGGTACTCCCTAACACCACGCAGGAGCTCCGTGCTGAACAAAAACTAAATTCAAGGCCGTCAAGGTCAACCCTTCTTCTTGGAGCCGCCAAAGCCGGTGATGCCCAGCTGAGCCATCATGTCGTCCTCGTCGTGCTCGCCCTCGATGCGAACATCATCGCCATACTCGGCCTTGGCCCGCTTCTCCTCGTCGCGCAGCCTCTTCTTCGCCTCGGCTTCCTCTCGTCGCTTCCGCCTCTTCTCCTCGTCCTCACGTCTCTGCTCCTCCTGTCGCAGGCGCAGCCGATGGCCGAGGTCGATGGTATCCTCGCGTTTGAGCTCCTCGCGCCGCGCGACCAGCATGTCGATGCGGGCGCGGACCTCGGCGGCGGTGGCCCGTTGAACGTGCGGCTTGTGCCCCGTCTTGATCAGGTGCTGGGTCGAGTTGTAGTGTTCGACGAGCTGCTTGTTGTCCTTGAAGGTCAAGTCGCAGGCCTCGCAGTAGAAGCCGGCGCCGCGACCTCGACGGCCGACGCCCGCTCCCGCCGGGACCAGCTGCTTCTTCCCCACCTGGGAAGCGACGTCGAGCGTGGTGCGCCGCGCCGTCGCGAACGTCTCGGAGCCCGTCAGCGTCGCCGTCGGGTGCTTCTTGCCCGCCAGACGAGCTTCGTATCGTGCCTTGGCCTCGGCCTTTTCCCGCGCCTCGCGCTCACGACCTCTGGCTGCGTACTCGTCGAGGTCGTATGTCTTGCGGAAGTTGGTGTCGTCCGCAGGGGCGCCGTACGCGCTGCGTTTGGAGGCGTCGGCCATGCTGGATGGTTTTTTTCTGAGGCTGAGTTATAAAATTCCAAGAATATCGAGGAGCCAAGTCTTGACAACTCATTCTGTTGTAGAAATTCAAGACATACCCTACCCTACAGCCCAAGGTGCCATGATTCAGCTTTATTAGGCAGGCGGTGACTGCACGGCCTCTAACGGCAGCAAGGCAGCCATCAACATCAATTAAAACCGTCACTTTAAAGCCCTTCCTTCACCCGTCCCAAACTATCACCCAGCACGTCATCCATCGTCAAAGCATCTTCCCAGCTTCAAGGCTCGAATATATCATCCCTCCGTCCGTTCTTTCTGGTCCTCGCAGCTGCTTCTCAACCAGCTTGAACACACCCCCTTCTCCCTTCTCCCTTCTCCCTATCTTTTCCCCCGGTTAAACTCCCCTCTCCGTCATGTCCTCCGCCGCCGCGTCGCTGCTTAGACGGCAGCTCAAGGAGATGCAGGCAAGCAAGGACTATCCAGGCATGTCCTGCGGCCTCGTGAGAGACGACAACATCTTCGAGTGGGAGGTGATGCTCATGATTAACGATGATTGCAAATACTACGGCGGTGAGACTCTTCCTCCCTCTCTCACACTCCCCCCGCCCTTTCAATGGCACGGTGAGGGGGAAGGGGGGATAAGAAGCACTCAATGGATATTAACGAAATGGCCGACCCTCGGAAAATCAGGCGCCAACTTTCGCGCCCGCATGGTCTTCCCACAAGATTATCCCCTCTCCCCACCGTCGCTCACCTTTCAAAAACCCATCCCCTTTCATCCCAACATCTACGAATCGGGCGACCTCTGCGTCTCGATCCTGCACCCACCCGTCGAGGACGTCTACGGCTACGAAGACGCCTCGGAGCGATGGAGCCCCGTCCAGACGCCGGAGACGATACTCCTCAGCACCATCAGCCTCTTCTACAGTCCCAACGACGAGAGCCCGGCCAACGTCGAGGCCGCGCGGCTGCTACGCGAAGAGAGAGAGGGAAAGCACAAGGACTATAGGAAACGTTGTCGAAAGTGTGTTCGCGAGAGCTTGGGTGAGGACTAGCATTTTTTTTTTTTGCCGACATGCAGGACAGGACATATGGGACGGGGAGAAGGTCGAATCTTGGGAGGGAAATGGGAGTGACGTCTGGGAGGTCCAGGAGCATCGGTTTGTCTATTTTTTGGCCTATTTTAACAAGCATCCATGTTTTCTTAGCTAGCATCCAGGTTCGTCGGGGGGTTTTTTTTTTTTCATTTCCGCCGGACCTGGCAGAGACGTATCGAAGTAAAGCGCGTCCTCTTTACTCTGGCAGCGTCTTTGGCAGCGTCTTTTGTAGTCTTTTTCCCTAACTCTAACCCCAGGCATCTGGGTAGGCAACATTTTGCTACATCGACTCCAACAGCGGCGCGACGACCCGATCCCACTCGTCGTCCCACCGCAGGGCTCCCTCCTTGACGGCCCCTTGCCTCAGCGCTGCCAGCTCTCTCTGGCCGGCCGTGCTGAGCAGTCGTCTAAAGATGTCGGCCAGCTGGCCTGACGTCTCGAAACCGCAGCCGTTGTCGCCCTCCTTGACCAGCTCACCGAAGCTCTCAAAGGCCGAGTAGGCGGCGACGGGAAGGCCGGCGCCGAACATGTCGACGACCTTCATGGGCAAGTCGACGCCCGAGCTGGACTTGTGCAGGGAGACGCCCAGGTCGGCCGAGGCGAGCAGCGAAGCGTAGTCGCGAGTGGACAGCCAGGCGGTCAGGATGCGTATGCCGGGTAGGCGGCCGCCGTCGACCAGGCGTCGGATGCGCTCGAGGTAAGCCTCCCGCTCGGGACCCTTTCCGGTGATGATGGCCAGGATGGGCATCGGCGGCTCGGTCATCGATCCGGATTGGGGGTTGGCATAGGATTCTAGGGCATCGAGCAGGATGCCAAAGTCCTCGTCGGGGGTCCAGGAGGTGCTGCTGACGATGAGGCGCACGTTTCCGTCGACAATGTCGCGCGCTTGGCTTTTGGTCTCGGGTAGGTAGGACAAAAAGGCCAGCCGCTTCTCGAGCGACGGCTCGGGCCGGAAGGTCTCGGCAGGTCTGTCGTGCAGGGTGTGGACGGGGCCCCTCAAGCGGCATCGCAACTGACGCGCCATGGCACGGGTGACGGTCAGGTTGGCATGGCCCAGAAAGCGGCCGAGGCCAAGCTCGTACCAGCGGTAGAGCGGAACCAAGGGCCGGTAGAGGGGCTTTTGGGCGAGGATGGAGTAGCCGTAGTTGTGCCAATCGATGAGGAGCTTGCTACGTCGGAGCAGGGCGACGAGGAGGGCGACGTGGAAGGTGGGGATCGAGGGCGGATTCTATGATTGTCAGTATGTGCACACGTGGACCGACGACGATGACGAAGAAGAGGGAAAAAAAGAAAAAGGGCGCGCGGGCTCTCACTTGGATAATAATGTAGCGAGCGGGCGGCGTGCGGTACATGAGGGTGTAGAAGAGGGTGCAAAACTGGTGGATGACCTTGGCGGGGAGGTTGAGGAAGAAGGGGAGAGTGCCCCAAGCGATCCATTCGGGCTGGGGCGCGAGGGCGTACATGGAGACGCGAGCATTGCCGATGAGGGCCGGATGCCTGGCGGTCTCTAGGTCGGAGGAGTCGGCGCGAGGAAGCGTGGTAGTGGTGGTGGTGATGGTAGCAGTAGCGGCGGTCGAGGCGTCGACTCACCCTTGTATGCGACGATGTCTACATGGTAGCCATGCTTGGCGGCGCTGAGGGCATGATATTGCATGCGCGGACTGCGGCCGATGTCGCCGAGGACGAGCACCTGTAGGTGGTCTGGGTGGTCGTTGTCGTCGTCGTCGGCGGCGGCGGGACGGTAGCGCGAGGGGGCGAGGCGGAAAAGCAGGCCGAGGGCGTAGCCGAATGCGAGGGTGAAGAGGGCGCCGACGAGAATGGTGGCGAGGAGAGGTAGCGTGAGGAATGGAAGCGGCGCCATGAGGGCGGCGGCGCCGCGGGCCCGGGGGGGGGGGGGAAGTCGGCTGATGTGATGGATGAGGAGGACGAAGGGGGAAGAGGTGAAGGAGGAGGAAGAAGAGGATGAGAACAGGGGTTGAGGTTGGATTTTTGAAGCTGTGTGATTTGCTATTGTACATACGTGTTGTACGGATAAGATATCAGTTATTCGTACATCTACCATGAGGACCCCACACCTGACAGGTTCGTGGCTGTCTTTGCTAGCAGTGTGGCGCAGCAACTTAACAGCAAGGCACCTTGTTGTCGTTGTCGTTGATGATGATGATGAGAGGAGGACTCACTCACAGAGGATGAGGGGGGCAGGAGGGGCTGTGCGACGTCAGAGCAGACGCCAGTCCCAGCAGCGAATGATTGATGAATGGTGCATCCGTACCCAGCAGCGGCGGGCCTTGCACATTAGCAGGATGACGGTTTACTGCAAGCCCCTGCATCGGCACGGATAGAGGTGCAGGATTGGCGAATCAGAGAAGCTTCCCTCTTCACCTTGTCCTCCTCCCCCCCCATTGCTCTCCTCTCATAGCCCGTATCCGTCCGTAGACTCTCTTCTTCTCTGTCTGTCTCTTGTTGTTTTGTTTTTTTTTCCCCTTCTTTTCTTCCTCTCCTTTCCCCCCCCCGTCTCGACGTCGGTTCTCTGCCGTCTGTCCCCCCCCCTGACTCGCTCGCTACTGTACTTGGTTTCTTGGCTCTCTCCTATCTTTTCACTGTCGCTCTCCTTCTCCAGAAGAAAGTTTTTCTCTCTCTCTCGTCTCTCTCTCTCTCAGATCATTCGCCGTCCGTCTTTTCGCCTTCTTTGCGTCTTTCTACCACTCCACCACGTATCGACGGACGACGACCGACTATCAACCTACAACGTATGTACACAACAGGCTGGGCTACAGGCGGCTACTTACAGCACGCTTCTGCGCGCCACACACACACACACAAGCACACGCACACAAGCCTCCCCCCCCGCCTCTCGGCCGCCCGTTGCACTAATAATAAAGCATCAACGGTTTTTTTTTTCGTCTGGGCCGCCTTGCCTGTGCGTGTTTGTGTGTGTTTAGCTTCCGTCGGTCGGTTAATCGTTTTTGTTATCGGCCGCCGAGGTCGCCGCCTCACAAATCCCGACACGACGCTCGCTTTCCCCCCTTTTGCGACTCTCGATTTCTTCTGTCTCCTCGGCGACCAGCAGAGATTGAAAATACATACTGTCAACTGACACCTCTACACGCACACATTGTATATACATACATATATACACCCACACACACACACACACACACACAACAGGCCGCCGCCCCCTCCCGCCCGCCGCGGGCGCTGACCCGCTGTCGGGAGAAACAACTCTCTCTCTCTGTCTCTCTCCCTACCCTCCCCTTCACATCCGGATGGCCTCGCCTTACGCCTTGCCGTCCGCGGCCCTCCCGCTACATTCCCACCCGCAGACGCCCCTGAGCGTCTGGCGTGCTACCATGTCGCGGGACCCGCACGCGGAAAGCGAAGGCCGAGTCCGAGATGATACGCCGCCTCGTTCGCTGAGCTCTCACGTCTCTAACAAGAGCGCAGTCTTGTCGCGCGAAAAGGCGCCGCCCGCCCCGCTCGACTCGCTCGAAGGATGGACTCACGAGACGACGGCCGGCGGGAAGCATGTCTTGACGCCGGCTCAAGGTCGTGTCCTGACCGCTCCCTATTCGCCTCCCCGAGACAACTGTCAAGATGGGTGTCACGACGAAGACGACGATGTCGACGACCAAGACAAAGGCCACCACGCTCACGTTGGCGCCACGAGCAGCGAGTCGAGGCGCCCTCGATCCCTCCTGACCAGGCTTCTCCTCGCCTACACCATCCGATTTCCTATACTTCACGCCATCCTGGCCAGCAAAGACTCGAGGCGCATCTTTTACTTTATGACGTGAGTCTCTTTCACCTGTGCTTGGTGGTGGTTCTAAGCTGACGGCAGGCTTCCGGGCCGAGGGGGGCAGGCTGAATTTCTGCTTCATGACGGTACAGGCCTTTTACGGTTACCTGACGGACTCGCTGGGCCTGCTGAGCGACAGCATACACATGTTCTTCGACTGCGTCGCCCTGCTGGTGGGACTTTTGGCGGCGGTGATGAGCAAGTGGCCACCGAGCCAGAGGTTCCCTTACGGCTTCGGCAAGATCGAGACGCTGAGCGGGTTTGCCAACGGGATACTCTTGATGTGAGTCTGCGAGGTTCTGGTGATGACGAGGCAGGCAGGCAGGCAGGCATTCGATGGATATATATACTGACGGGACATGGCAGGCTTTTGAGCGTCGAGATTGTGTTTGAGGCCTTTGAGCGTCTGTGGGAGGGAACGCCGACGAAGCGGCTGGGGGAGCTGTTTATCGTCAGCTGCATGGGGCTGGGGGTGAATTTGGTCGGGATGATGGCGTTTGGGCATCACCATCACGGCGGGCACGATGATGACCATCATCATCATCATCACCATCACCATCATCACGACCATCATCACGACCATGATGGGCACGACCACGACCACGACCACGACGGATGCCTTCAGGAAAAGATGGCCTCGGGCTCTCCCGGACACGGACACGGACACGGGCACGGACATGGACACGTCCACGGCGACAACGACAACATGCACGGCATCTACCTGCACGTCCTGGCAGACACGCTCGGCAGCGTGTCGGTGATCGTGTCGACGGCGCTGACGAGCCTGTGGGGCTGGAGCGGGTGGGATCCGCTGGCGTCGTGCCTGATCGCGACGCTCATCTTCCTGTCGTCGAAGCCGCTGGTGGTGTCGTCGGCCCGGCGGCTGCTGCTCAGCGTGCCGGAGGAGGCCGAGTACCGGCTGCGGAGCACGCTAGGCGGGATCGTGCAGCAGCGGGGCGTCGCCGGCTACTCGGCGCCGAAGCTGTGGCTGAACGAGGGTCGGCTGGTGGGGGTGGTGCACGTGACGGTGGCGCGAGGGTCGTCGATGGAGGAGACGCGGGAGAGGGTGAGGAATTATCTGCGGGGGGAGGGGATCGACGCGGTGGTGCAGACGGAAAGGGATGGTGGTGGTGATTCTGGGTGTTGGTGTGCGAAGACGAGGGGAGGAGGAGGAGGAGGGCCGATGACGCCCAAGGCCAGGTGATGGGGATAGATCATCATAGAGGCATGTATGTACCTATGTATGTATAAAGTTTGAGGTGTTTTTGGCAGGTCGACGAAGGGGTGTGTGTGTGTGTGTATGTATGGCTGGCTGGCTGGCTGTATTCTAGTATTCACGGCTGTGTGAGTGTAAAAGTCATACTCTCATATCCCTTCAAATGTCAGAACGCCGCCCCCCATGTAGCGAAATAGGATCGTAGCCAATTAGAGGCCGCGATTCCAGAGATACATCGTCTTGCGCGGAAACTACACTATGAGCCATGTACCGGATCTCTAGGCCTCTACATTTAGCGGCACCATAGCTGCTAGAGTATTTCTGTATCTTGCAGGCTGAATAATCACTCTGGGTCTCTCTACAGAGGGGCGGCGTTCTGACATTTGAAGGGATAGATGTAGGTATGTATAAGCTGTACGGTAAGCTGTACGGATATATTGCATGGAATCCTGCATATAACATTGCCAGCTCTTTATTTCGTCTCCCCATCCCTTATCATTTCCCCCCATCCTTTCCATCCTTTCCATTATCCTCCGCTTCCCTCCCCTCAAACCATGTGGGATATGATCCCTACGTGCATTTACATACATACATACATACATACAACGTTGTCATACACACACATGTTATACAAATAGACTTGTAAGTTGTAGCTCATGTACGCAGTAAATACATAAGAGAAGAAATTCAATTCTATTTGATCTCATCCATCTAGTTTAAAAGAAAAAAAACAAGCTGTTTCTCTAACGAGAAGGTTGAAGAAGAATAAAAGACCCATCACGGGGCCCTTTTTATTTCCTCCTCACCATCGGATGAACCGCCAGCAAAACTCCTCCGAGGTCCGAGGCTCATTATATTATAGAGATAGGAATATAGGAAAAAAAAAGGAAAAAAAAGGTTCTCGCTGACGTCAGTTGGGCGTTCTCGCTCACATGTTTTTGTATAGTAGGTATTACGCTATGTGCAAGCTGCTACCCTGTTCAACAGCCCTATTTTACCCTCCTAGCTAGGGATAACAAGGGAAGGGAGACCAAGCTATCAACATCAACATCAACAACCACCACCTCCTCCATCTCACCATCTCACCATCTCCATCTCTCTCTCCATCTCTTACCCCCATCCTCAACCCCCCCATCGATTCCCAAAATGTCAACCCCCTCCGAATCCAGCAACAAACCGTCAAAGCTAAGATCGCAGGCCCAAGCCCTGGCAGCGGGCGGCTTCGGCGGCGTCTGCGCCGTCATCGTAGGCCACCCCTTCGACCTCGTCAAGGTCCGGCTCCAGACCTCGACCAGGGGCGCGTACGGGTCCGCGCTGGACGTCGTCAGGAAGAGCGTCGCGAGGGATGGCCTTAGGAGGGGTCTTTACGCTGGCGTTAGTGCGCCTTTGGTTGGCGTCACGCCCATGTGTGAGTTCTCTCTCTCTCTCTTTTCTCTTCCCATCTTCCCATTCTTCACATACAAATCTCCTTCTCGAAAGACAATCATCTAATACAGAGAGATATATAAAAAAGTCGCCGTCTCCTTCTGGGGCTACGACCTAGGCAAACAAATCGTCTCCTCCCTCTCGTCCTCACCCCAAACGACGCCCTCAAACCTAAGCATAGGCCAAACCGCAACAGCAGGCTTCCTCTCCGCCATCCCCATGACGGCCATCACCGCCCCCTTCGAAAGGGTAAAGGTCATTCTCCAAGTCCAAGGTCAACAACAACAACAAAATTCCACATCATCATCTTCTTCTCCTTCATCTCCTTCATCTCAACAGTCATCATCATCACAAGCAAAACAACAGATCCACCACCGAAACGCCACAGACGTCGTCCGCCACCTCTACAAAACAGGCGGTCTCCGAAGCGTCTTCCGAGGAAGCACCGCAACCCTAGCAAGAGACGGCCCAGGCTCAGCCGCCTACTTCGCCGCCTACGAATACATCAAGGCCAAACTCTCCTCCCCGTCACCCTCATCCTCATCTTCATCCTCATCATCATCTCAGACACAACAACAACAGCAACAGCAACAACCCCTCAGCCTAGGAGCAATCACCTGCGCAGGCGCCGCAGCAGGCGTAGCAATGTGGATCCCCGTCTTCCCCGTCGACACCGTAAAGTCCCGCCTCCAGACGGCAGAGGCCGACGTCTCCATCTCGTCCGTCGTACGATCCCTCTACGCCCAGGGTGGCTTCCGAGCCTTCTTCCCCGGCTTCGGCCCCGCCCTCGCCCGCGCCGTCCCCGCCAACGCCGCCACCTTCCTCGGCGTCGAGCTGGCCCATCAAGCCATGAACCGCATGTTCGGTCCGCCCTGAGTCCGTCACACTCACCTGACAGGGGGAGAAGGGGAGAGAAAAGATCAGGGGAGAAAAAAAAAAGAAAACTTTGCTTTGTTTCTTGCTATCGTTTTATATCATCTACGTCTTTCCAACACCGGCCCAGACCTTTCCTAGCCTAGGTAGAGATGAAGAGAATAGAGTTAAGAAAAGAAAGAGAGGAAATAAAAAAAGTGTAAGAGAGACAGAGAAAGACGAGAGAGAAAGACAGATATATATAAGAGAGAGAGAGAGATACCGTGATAGAAAGGGTGAAAAAAAGGAGTCGACGATCGAGAAAATCAACATTCTTCTTCATTTCTTTCTTCAACTAAACCATTCTTTGCTTCTACCTTCAAAGATATAAAAAATCCCAACCGTTTCGCTCTGTCCATCCACGAGAGACCGTAAAGAAAAAGACAGGAAGAAAAAAAGACACAAAAAATAAACACCAGCGTCATCAAGTTTTTTTTTTCGCCTTTGCCATGCTGTGAAGGCTCATCTCGTTATCAAGAGGAGAGAGAGAGAGAGAGAGAGAGAAGAAGAGAGAAGAAATAGAAGAAAAAAAAAGAAAGCCTTTTCCCATTTTTTAATCCAAGAGCCCTACCGTAAAAGATATAGAGAAAGAATAAAATATAGTGGATAGAAATGAAGCAAGACGGAGAGAAGACAAGGGGGAGAAACGAAGAAAGAACATCTCCGGAGAGACGAAGAGAGAGAGAGAGGGAGGGAAAAAAAAAAGAGGGAGGAAGAGAGAGTAGCAATAATAGTCACACAGAGACGAGTTATACCCGCTCGTCCATCTTCCATCGCCGGTGGCCCAGGTCGTGGAACCGGTCCACCTCGTCGGCCAGCGACGGCACGCCCCAGAGCCCGCCCAGGCCACCGCCAAACTGCGACATCCGGACCTCGTCCATCATCGACGACCGGCTCGGCGCCATCATGTCCGTCCGGAGCGTGATGGGCGCCGCGAAGACGGGACCCCCCAGCCAGTGTCCCATCGACTCGCCCTCGTCCGCCTCCGACGTCGGAGACGCCTCGTCCGCCGCCGTCTCCTTTTTCGCTTCCGGCGTCTGGTCGCTGAAGCGTCGCCGCTCAAAGTCGGGCATCATCGACTCGAAGTCGTCGTCATCGTCGTCGTCGTCGCCGCCGTCGTCCATGAGTCGCAGCGACGAGGGCGCCGGCGACCACAGCCCCAGCGAGCGCGGTGCGCCCGGCATCGACATGACCGGTCCCCGCAGCACCGGCCGCCGAGGGACGGACGCGTCTCGCCGCGGGGGTTCGCTGTCGAAGACGGCGTCTGCCTTGTCGAGGGCGGCGTCCGGCTCGCCGAGCGTCGTTTCCGGCCTGCCAAAGATGGTGTCCGACCGGGCAGGCTTGTCGTCGACGACGACGGCGCTCGTCGAGACGCTCCGGTCGATGGGTGCGGACATGGGGGCGGACATGGGAGCGTCGCCGTGGTTGTGGTGGTTGTGGTTGTGGTGGTGGTGGTAATTTTGGTTGTGAAAGGAAATCGGGCTCAGCACCGCGGCGCCCAACGTTGACGTGCGGCCGCGGTTGGCGATGCCGTGCGTGGCCGAAGAGTTTCGCGCGTGGGAGACGGAGGCGGACCTCGACGACGCGGGCCGCGACGACACGGGCGTGGAGCTCGTCGAGTGCAGGTGCTCGGTGCTCGCCGACTGACGCAGGTCGTACATGAGATCGACCGGGACGAGGGCGTCGGCGTCGGCTTCGGCTTCGGCACCGGCACCGGCACCGGCATCGGCGCGCAGCCGACCATAGTCGACGTCGGGCTTGCGCGAGGCCATGGTGATGGAGGCGATGCCGACGTCCATGAGGACGGGCTGGTGGGTGATGGCGCCGATGAGGGCGTTGCAGCCGGCGCCGTGGGAGACGATGACGACGACGGTCTCGACGTCTTCGTCCCGGCCCCCGTCCGCCTCCGAGCTCGGGTCGGGCTTGCCGGCCACCAGGTCGGCCGGGGCGTCGGTGGTGGCGTACCAGTTGAGGAGCTTGGTCAGGCCGGCGCGGAAGCGCTTGTGCATGGCCGTCCACTCCTCGCCGACCTTGCCGCCGTCGCCAAAGTCGAGGGGCTTCCTCATCGAGTCCCACTGGTAGTCGACGGTGACGCAGGCGTCCCTGGCGTGGGCCACGATGCCCTCGGGTATCTCGCCGCTGCTGGAGACGGCGTACAGGGGCCTCGGCGGCAGGTAGGCGGCCGACGAGGAGTCGTCGTCGTCGTCGTCGTCGTCGAGGGCGGGCAGGGACGAGCTCATGGCCGACATGGTGGACAGGGCGGTGAGGGAGGCGGGGCCTTCCGAGGCGGGGCTCGAGACGTGCGAGGGCTGCCACAGGGAGCCCGACGTCGTGGTCGAGGGCGTGTCGATGGCGGTGGGCGACACGTCGACGTAGGCGCTGTAGTCCTCCCGCCTCAAGAGGTCAGCCTTGGCGCCGCCGAGGAGGAGGGCCGGTCCCGGAGGGGCGGTGATGGTCTCAAAGTATTCGGGCGACAGCCACTCGCCGAGAAAGGCGTCGAGGCGGAGCAGGGCCGACCTGGAGCGGTGGCTGTGACCGGACGAAGGCGCCCGGGGAACGACGACGTCGCAGGGGTTGAAGGCGGAGTCGGGCGACCGCTGTGCGAGGCCGGCGCTGATGCCGACCGACGTCTGGACGCAACGCAAGAAGGGAGAGCTGTGGATCACCACCTTGAAGCGCTTGTTGGGCTTGGTCGTCTGGGCGTCCAACTTGGCCTGCTCTAGCGTGCTCGCAATCTGGCTGCCGACCAGCCTCGCTTGGAGGAAGCCGCCATATGTGAGCGGCGTATCGTAGGGCGTCGGGGATGAGAGGTGCCATGTCTTGTCTGCGGCGTCCAGTCTGTTGCCGTGTCTGCACATCGTGTCAGCAGTTTGGGGGACCCTGTTTCCTCCCCCCCCCCCTTGCCCGATGGCCTTTTTTCTCCGAAGACGGAGAGGGGGGGGGGGGTTTAGAGGGGTAGAAAATTCCTCACCTGACGACGAAGAGGTAGGCGGGAGGGGAGTGACGCATGATGACGACGATATCGTCAATTTAATAACACACGTTGCCCAAGACAACAAGGGAGTTGTCGTCGTCGTCGTCGACTGGGGAAGAAGATAAAAAAAAAGGGATGGGTGATTTGGCCGGGGGCCTCTTCTGCGATTGGCTACCAGGAGGAAGGAAGGGTGCCGCGGGGGGGGTGGAAGAAAGGTAGAAAGGGAAGCCGATCAATGGAGAAGAGAAGAAAAAAAAAGGAAGAGAAGAGACGAGGAGGTGGAGGAGGAAGAGGAGGAAGAAGAAGAAGAAGAAGAAAGGAGATAAGAAGAGGGTGAAAGAGAGGGTGAGGGGGAAGGGATAAGCAAAGAGGGACGAGGCTGAATAAATGGCAGCAAGGGGCAGGAAAAAGGAAGGAAAGAAGAAGGAAAAAAAAGAAAAAGGCGTCGCCTTGCACTTTCCTCTCTCTCTCTCTCTCTCTCTGTGCGTCTCTCTCTCGCGCCTTCGCGTTCCAGACCCCCCCCCCCCTCCCCCCCCACCCCCCCTTTTTTTTTACCCCCCCCCCCCCCCCCCCCCCCCCCCCCCCCCCCCCCCCCTTTCCCCCCCCCCCCCCCCCCCCCCTCCCAAGACAACGGCGGCTGCCATTTCTAAAATAGTCCCCGAGACCGCAACGTTGGACAAAGAGAGAGGAGAGAGAAAAAAAAAACAGAGACAGACAGACAGAAAGAGAAAGAGAGAGAGGGAGAGAGAGGAGGCTACCAGCTTAGGTAATTAGTGGAGATCTTTCTTCTCATGTGGGTCCATTCTTCTTCTCACACACAACTGTCTGATGTGTCGCTATCCGTAGAGCATGTACAGATAAAGTATCCGACGCAGCTCATTGCCACAGTAAAGAGACGCCAATGCGACCTTGGAAGTCTAAAAAAAAAACAATGATGGCCCCACCTTTTCTCTAGTATTGAACTCCCCTTTCCCTCGACTCCACCCTCCCTTCTCTTTCTGAGGCGCACGCACATGCTCGAGGCTGGCTTGTTGTGTCCTCTCTTCCTATCCGTACTCGGTTAGCCTCAGGTGGCTGGCCCACTTCCTCCAAGCCCCCACCAAGGATGGGTAGCTCCCCCTGTTAATCAGGGACCAATAACAAGTCCTCTCCTCTTCACAAGGTCCCGGGCCGATGAGTCAGCGGCAAAGTCAACGACTCGACTTACACAGACCCCAAGACTTTTTGACTCTCCTTTTTTTTTAGCAAGTTCGTTCAAGTCAAGTCAAGTCAAGTTTAGTAAAAAGTCTTCCCCCCCCCTCCGTCCGTGAGTCCGTCAAGTCAGTCATGTGAGGGTTTCGCGGGGGAGGGGAAGAGAGTTATTTTTCTTTCTTTCTTTTTTTGATTTTCCTTCTTTCTTTTAGGAAAGAAAAAAAGAAGAGAGACTGCCGATGAGTCATCGGGATTGCAGAAAGATGCACCCGTTACTTTGTGTGACGGGATCGGTGGCAGTGGAGAAGATGACGCTGACGAGGTTGAGGCTAAGATGGGGGAAGTTTGAAGAACTTGCGGACCCTGGATTCGTCGATGCTGGCATATGACCTGCCTAGAGAAGGAAAATTCCCGCCGTCGTACCCTATGTACAGACATACATACCTCTGTAGGTATGCATGTAAATGGCCCGGTGCCACATGCTCGGTAGGTTTAGGTAGATTAGCAGGACTCTCCCTCTCTTCTCACGCGACCTACCCAGGTTGAGTAGTTAGGGTTGTAGGTACGAATCAAGATCTGCCCACTGCCTTTAGTACAGGTAGGTAGGTAGGTAGTATCCATAGGTAGTAGGTAGGATGAAGGTAAAACTACTATCCCCCAGAGTTGCTCAAGTTCTACCTCCGCTTTTACCCAGATAGGCTGACCGGGGTAAGTTGGTTGGTTTACCTTTTTTTTTCCCTATCTTTTCTTTTCTTCCTCTTATTCGTCTCCTCTCTTTCACTACCGGTATAGGTGTTTGTACAGCGGGGGGAGAGGAGGGGAGAGAGAGGGGCCTTTGCCACGAGCATGACACGAGACAACTCAACATTCACAAGTGCGGATTCTGTTGAGTTTATGTTCTCTTACTACGTATGTATGCATGTGTGTATGTTCTTTTACAATCCGTATGTATGCAGTAAGTTCTATTACTACGTGTGTATGTATGCAGTATGTTCTGTTACTACGTATGTATGCATATATATTCTGTTACTACGTATGTATGCATTTGTATGTTCTGTTACTATCCCTATGAACGTGTATACGTGTCCGAGCACAAACACAAACACGAAGAGAGAAAAGAATACAGACAAAAATAAATACAAGGTAAAAAAAAGGGCAGATCACCGATCAAGACCCCCAAGATTCATCCCAAACGAGAGAAAACCTTCTCCGCAAAAGTTCACCTATTCTACAGCAACTATCCCGGGGCAAGGTCAAGTAGAGTAACGTAAAGTTCACATCCATTTTACAGTAACAAGTAGGCATCCCGGGGTAAAGTAAAAGTAGAGTAAAGTAAAAGAAAATAAAAAGTCACATCCATCTTACATACAGTAACAAGTCGGGTATCCTGGGGTAAAGTAAAAGTAAAGTAACGTACTCTGTAAAGTTAACATCTATCTACAGGAAAAAGTAGGCATCCCGGGGTAAAGTAGAGTAAAGTAAAGTTAAAAACAAAGAAAGAAAGAGCAAATCGCCAAACCCGTGCGCTTTCTTGCTTCAAGTTCTCCGGTCGAAGCGCGTTTCGGGAATATATAAATAAAAAAAAAGAGGGTTCTATTTCTTGTCTTGCGTTGATGGATAATAATGACGACGACGACGATGACGATGAAGGTATTGAGGATGGGCAAGTTTTTTTCCCTTGCTCTTTCTTTCCTTGTGAGTTTTAAGGTGGTCAATAAAGAAGCGGGGGGGCAGCGTGGATCACTGCCTGCACATCACCTTACCTGGACTACCTACATATTGACACCCCCCCTCCCCCCCCCCCCCCCAAACCCCCCCCCCCCCCCCCCCCCCCCCCCCCCCCCCCCCCCCCCCCCCCCCCAGGAAGAAGGAAAGAAAACAGAACTCGGGCAGAACAGGAAGAAGAAAGAGAAAGAGAAAAATCGTATACACATGTACCCAAGAGAACGAGTCCCTTCTTTCCCCTTCAGACGCCGTTGCTCTTGCAGGAAAATACGCCACCGACCTCTCCGGCGCGGAAAGCGTCGACGATGCCCTGGACACTAGCGTAGGTGCCGACGGTGAGGAAGAAGAAGCCTGTGAGGATGATGACGACGTTGAGCGCCATCGACAGCATGTCCGACACTGGACGGCGGCGGAACCCGGCGGCCAGGTCGGCGTTGCGCATGCGGAAGTAGGCGACGCCCCAGAAGATGAAGCCGAACCAGCTGTCGAAGAGGGAGGACATGACGGAGAGCACTTGAGTGTTGTGTGAGCAAGAGATTGGGGAGGGGTAGACGAAAAGACAAAAAGGAAAACTCACGAGACGAGAAAAAAGGAATCAGCTGGGAAATCAAAAAGGCCATTATCCAGGTGCACAGCAAGATGCCGCCCCAAGATCCCCAGCCGACGACGGTGTGGTCGTTGAGGTGGCGTGAGCCGCGAAAGACCCGGAAGAAGACGAACCGGGCCGTGACGGACGCGTACAGGCAGCCGAGGAAGATGATGGTGGGGATCATAAAGGTAAAAGACACCTTCTTGTAGAGGTCCTCGAGGGAGCCAAAGGCCGGTGCTTTGACGTATTGGTTGCCGGTGTAGACGTAGATGACGGCGCCGACGATGCTGAATGTGATGATTTCCGCCACGGTGCAAGCCCAGAGCGACTTGGGGAACTCGCTGGGATCGGTGTTAGTCTGGGGACTTTTTATGTGTTTTCCATCATGATGATCATCAGGAGGGTCGGTGTAGGAGGTGGGGGAAAAAAAGGCATCTGCTTACCGTGGATCGCGCATCTCGGCGATGAAGCTGGGTAGAGTAATCTGACCGATAAAAGTATAGCTAATGTTGAGAAAGGCGGCCATGCCCTGGACAAAAGTAGTGCTGTGAACGGGCAGCGCCGTCCATCGCGGCATCCCCTTGGCCGGGTCGTAACCCGCAGGTTGGGGCTGGACGGCGGCAAAGACGGTGGCGAGGATGACGGCGATAAAGGTGAAGAGGGCGGCGGCGGTGCCGAGCTTGGAGAGCATGCTAAAGGTGCGCGGTAGCGAGGCGAGCCAGCAGATGAGGGTGACGGCGAGGGAGAATTGAACGGTGCGACAGCCGGGTATGTCGCGCGATTCGGTCATGGTGTTGAGATACTCTGCGCCGACGAGGACGTGTAGGCCCTGGATGAAGGTGTTGTTGAGGACGAACATGATGGCCGTCGCCCACCAAGCCCAGGTTCTGCCCCAGAAGAGCATCTGGCCCAGGTCGCAGACGTCTCGAACCTCGGGATGACGAAGACAGAGCTCCCAAAGGACGAGACTGGTGTAGAGGACGACGGCGGCGATGACGATGGTCAGTATCAGGCCGGGGACCAGTCCGAGAAAGCTGTAGGACCAGGGGAAGCTCATGATGGCAAGACAGATGTATTCGCTGAAGAGAAGCGCCGCCGTCTTCTGCCAGCTGCAGGTGCGGTATTGAATTGATCGACCCGTCTCGGAAGCAAGCTGCCTATTGACGATGGCATTGCTCGAGTCTGCTTCTTCTTCGCCGACGACATCGTCATCCGAAGACAGGCCAACACCGCCGCCACCGACGCCGCCACCAGGCCCCGTCGCAGCAGCCTCGTCCTTGAGCCATTCGGGAAGGCTGGTGATGCGAGGACCGATGGTGACGCCAGCGCCGCCCAGGACGCAGGCGCCTATCCTGGCGCGACGACGGCCTCGGCGCGGGGGCGACGGCGGGGGCGGGAGGCGAGATGATGTCGAGGAAGAGCATGAGGCGCGGCCTGCTGTGATGTGTTGCGGGGGAGGGCCTGGCCCGAGGGGCTTCTCTGGAGCGGTTGTCGGTTTGTCCATGGTGCTAGCGATGATGTTCTGATGATGTTTGACAGGTGCTGTGCAGTATATCGTCTAGAAGAAGAGTGGTATAGGTATCGTCGAAGTCGTTGCATCTATGCCGGTATAGTCGTATCGATGTGTCAGAAAGAAGAGCCTTTTCAGAGAGCCTCCCTCCCTCTCTGTCGCTTTTCTCTCTCTATATGTGACCCCGTTCTCTTCTTGTATCTCTTTTCTCTTCCTTCTTCCTCTCTCTTCCTCTTCTTCTTCCTCTATCTCTCTCTATTCCCACGGGCCACAGATGAGGCGCCAATGAGCTGACGGTACAGTCCAATGGCGCAATCTACTGCCACTCCCCCCCTCCCCTCTCCTCCTCACTCACTCTCTCTCTCTCACTCTCTCTTTCCCTCTCGAAGACGGCGCATCCGCATCATCACGTGAGGCCGCATCCGAGACAAGCCAGCCAACATCCCATGCCTTTCCTCTTCAACTAGCCTCGGCGCGCGCATGGCCTTGTCTTTTCCGTGCTGACGTCCAAGGGCCTGGGCCCTCCCTCTCACTCACTCCCCCCGAGTCCCCCTCCCATCCACCGCCTGAGGAACTGATGCCTTCTGAGGAAAAAAAGAAGCAATGACTGAAGGAAGATGCCTCGGCCGTTATCCGTAGTTCAAAATCATCTCGCTTTTTCCCTTTCCCTCCATCCATCTTTTTTCTTCGGTCAAGTCCGCTAGATCTCGGTTCATCAACTTCATCCATCGCTTTCCCCCGCTCAACTTCAGCCATTGCGTTCCACCGCCTCTCATAGCTTGCTCTCATAGCTGTTCTCAAACAAAACAATTCGCCCCAGCTAAACATAAATCACAACAATTGCCTCTTCCGGGACTCCGTAATCTGTCTTATGCTGTTTCCCCTCAAGCCCTGTCTCATTGTCGCAATTCTCCAGACTAGGAATTACCCATCGGTATGTTGCGTGACATTACATCGCGAGATCGAGCAATGCCACCCTCATAAGACGGTAAACCAATCGAGCATGCATCTCCCGCATAAGCTTATCATCATCCCTCTTGGTTTTCTGTTCTGCACTGCTCGTCTCTGTGAGGATGGACACAACTGACTCTTTGCCAGCATCGCTCTGTACATATGTAGGTAATTGTACGTAGATAGGCATCCGCGCGGCGAGAGCAGTGGCTTCTGTTCCGACGGATAGAGCGAACGAGGACAAGGACAGAAAAAAACGAAGAGAGGAAAATAACACTCGCATAAGAAAGCCTCTGAAGCGTACCTACATACTAAAGCGTCACTGTCAGCCGTTGCATGAGAATCTGCCCGCATCTATCGGAACGCGGGTAGTGTGGGGTTCACGATAGCTTCACAACCCGCAACTACAAAATACCACCACCAGCACCAAAAAAACCAACTTCCTCACCACGCATCGCATCGAAAAAAAAAAGTGTTCACGCGATTCTGCGCAGTTTTTTGCATCAATCACAATTCAAAAATTCACAAAAGAGTTCCGACTTGCGACGGGGGGCCCGTCGCAAGTCGTACATCTCTGCCTAACCGTCACAGGGGGGAATCGAACCTACAACATTCACGTGGGTGGGGGGATCCGGATTGGGCCCTACGTCCTCCAGGGCCGCACGCTTCATTCTGCTACCGCTTACCACGGCACGTCCACGCTGGGCCGTGAGATTTGGTTTTAGGAGCCCTTATAAGGCCTTGAGCAGCAGGTTCGCCGTCCACGCACTGCCACATCGTTGAGCCACCAGCCATGTCGTAAGTCCCGCGTCGACCGATGAGAGGCACAGCGACAGATGGCGCCGCAGTTGCCGACCCCGCGTGATAGGCAGTGGCAGTAGTCGTCGTCGTCGTCGGCGCAGTCGTCGGCGCAGTCGTCGTCCTCAGCGTCGGCAGCACAGACTGGTCACTTTATCGTACAATCAAATCAGCGCGCGAACACGCAAAGATAACAAGCAGCTGGGCACGACATGACCGAATGCCGAGTTGACACTGAGGCACGCAGCAACTGTAGACGCCTGATGTCGTTCGACCTGCATCCACACGCGCGTGCATCGCCGCAAAGATGCAGCGCCTCATGATAGTATCATCAAGGAACAGACACACACAATCGTAGCGGGCACAGGAACCAAGGTGATGAATCAAGCATGGACGTTAATTCTGTATCAAGGGTTTCAGCGCTTCATAGACCTATCGAGAAGATATAATCATTTGAGAATTGAACGATATTAATCGACTCCACGAGAGTTCCTCAGTCTGCCGCCTTCGTGATAGCATCACATATTCCCAAGTGCATCACTGGGTGGAGGCTGATTGTCGGGGACAGTTCGGGCGAATGTCGGGTGGGCAAGACCGCCTGAGCCCGCGGCGCACCTGAGAGAGATTCGTCTGCAAGGATTCAAATGTGTAAACAAAGGGATGGGACGAAAGGCAGAGAAATATGAGAGTCCGATGCAAAGACGCGATTCAACAACGCCGCGACGCTGCGGCGTCACAGCAGTTGGCACGGGAAAGCGTAGGAGGCGAAAAGTGAGCAAAAAGTGAGCAAAAAGTGAGATGAAAGAAGGAGAAAATTTTCTGGCGAGAGAGGAAGGGAGGAGCGCCGGGGGAAGGGCAGGGTTACATATTATAAGCGGGGGCCCGTCTAAGTTCAGCTTATTATTAGTCCGACATGCGGTCGCTTCTGTCAGTGGGTACTTGGCACTACCGCCCTCCGGTCACACACTTCGCCTACAGGGTGGAGATGGAGGGCGATAAGAGGTACCGAGGAGTACTGTCAGACAGACTGCCATCTCTCAAAGACGCGCTGGTAGTCTCCAGAACCAGCCATGACGGTAAAGTCCGACTGACGGCTGCCGACCTATGTACATGCATGCAAACAGTCCTACTAGGGACGTCCATAGGCCGCGAAAGATGCCACCAATCGATACTCACAGTCTCTCAGTCCGAGTGCTTCTCTGTCTTATATCTATAATAGCATAGGGTAATATATTATAATCCCGAACTATATATATGTATATTATAATTCTATCTAAACTAGGTTTTACTATGTATATACGTGTATATAGGGGCCTAGGGGGCCTAATTACGTAACTAGACCCCCTTAATACCCCCCTTTAGGCTAACTTAGGCCCTAGATAAATATTAAACCGCGCCGATTTTATATTAATCGAAGAAAATAATAGAAATCGCGTTTTTAAGCTTTTCTTAAAAAGCCCGAAAAACGTAGAAAACGTAGAAAAAAAGAATAAAAAGAGATATTAGGATATATTAGAAGGGGTTATTCTACTCCGAATTAATCGTTAAATATAGTAAATTAGCTATTTAAGGCTATAGAATACGGTATTCTAATTCGAATTAGCTATTTAAATCCGTAGGATTAAGCGTATTATATTATAAATACAATCGTAGGCTAAAGGCGCGCTCCGCTCTATAGGATGCCGCGGATCCCCTACGGGGTCCGCGGATCCCGGTCCTAGGGCAGCGGGGCCTTAACCCTATAATACGTATAAATAGGTAGTATATACGTTTATATTCTAGATATTAATATTACTACTTAATATATACGTAATTATATAAAAGCGATTAGTCTTTTAAAAGACCTCTAATACTAATTAGTCTTTTTATAGGTATAGAGTAGTAGAATAGCTAGGAAAGACTTTATCTAGGTATAAAACGCTATATTCGCCTCCCTTATTTTAATAAAAGGCTATATATTAGTACTATTAGAATAATCTAATAATATATAACCCTAGATTATTAAAATAGGATAGGTTATAATAAATTACGCTTCCCGCCCGATTTATTATAAGCGGATTAAAAGCGCTAATAAATAGGTTTTTCTCCTATTAATACTATTATTATACTATTATTATAATATAGGAGGAAGTAGGACTAGTACTAAGGAGTAAGGTAGGGAGTAAGATATTTATTATAATATCTCTTCTCGAGCGAATAGGCTATTCGGTAGAGTATATATTAGAGCTCTTCGAGCTTAACCTTATAATTATAGAATTCGATAAGAGGATTATTTTTAAGAATACGATTAACCTATAAATAGCTAAGCTAAGGGAATTAAATTTATTTATACTAGGTCGGCTATTTAAGTATAATTAGAATAAGAAAATAAAGGAGGATAAAGCCCTCTTATAGGAGATATATATTTACGATTTTAAGGGCTAGGATATAACCGTCTTCGAAAATACTAATAATAAGCTTTATTATACCCTATACTACTTTTTTAAATACTAGGGTATATATATAGGACTAAGGAAAAGCCGAATTATCCTATTACTCGTTTAGCTATAAAAGGTAAAGAGATTTCTAGTATAGGATATATAAGAGTTTTTTATAGTAAAGCTATCCTTATATTATTAGGTATATAAGCGTTAATAGCGATTACTTAAGTAAATAAAGGTATATAAAGTACCCTAGTTATTATTACCTCTCCTATAACCCCTTATACTAACGATAATACTCCTTATACCTAGTAAAACGCGCTAGCGTACCTAGATTACCGACTTTAAGGATCCTATTTACGATAGTATACTCGAGGAATAGTAGAAGTAATAGTACGACTAGGAGACCCGAGGATATTTAGGATATCTATTTACCCTTGGATACGACCCTATAAGGAGATTATCTTAACCTAATAAACTAACCTTAGTAAGTCTACTAAAGTAAGTATAAATACTATTTACCCTAAAGCGCTATATACTAATAAAAAGTATTATTAAGTTCGATTATAACCCTAGATTTATACTTATTAGACTTAACGATAAGTAGTATAATAGCGATTACGATTTTAGCTATAACCTTCCGCCTATATTTATACGACCTATATAAATTAATACTTCTAAGGCTATTAGCTTTACTAAACTCTAGAATAAGGAGTAGAACTTTATTAGCTAAGTATATAACCTCCTCGACGATAAGGTTCTATAGTTTATAAATACATACTATACTCTTAATATTATACTTAGCGAATTCTATACTATTTTCCCGTATATTCTTAAGGGTAAAGTATAATAATTTTATCTTCTTATTATACGGTAGAAATACGCTTCCTTATTCTCCGAGTAATACTATATATTATAAGAGTACTTTTATATTAGGTATAATAAAGAGATTTATAATAACGATTAGTCTAATACTTTATTCGGTAGGATCTAGAGTAAAAACCCTAATAAAACCCGGATTTAAGTTCTTAACCTCCTTATAATTAAGTTATACTATTATTAACGTACCCTATTTAATAATAAAAGCGATAATAAAGATTTACTCCTTATAATAAAGAAAGCCTATTAGGGCGAGCCCGTATTTAAGATAGCCTTATTTAAGTCCCCGAGTAATTTTAAAGAATTCTATAAGGATTTACGTACTTTTCTCGATCTTAAAAAAGCCCTAGGGACCTTTCTAATAAATAGGAAGTTTAATAGTATAAGTAGGAGACCGAATTAACGACGTTAGACTTAGCCTATATATACGCTTATAGATAAGCGTTATTACGTTTATAAAAAGTAAGGCTATTATTCGTACTAATATACGCCCGAAGAGAGGAAGTAGGTATATACGAGGTTTAAAAGCTAGTAGGTATATAATAGTAAATCCGTAGGCTAGAAATAGTTCTCCGCCTTCCTCGCTAATTACGAAGGAGATAAATTTAAGGATAACGAGTACCCCGCTAAGACTAATAACGATAATAATAACGATAATAATAACGGATAATAAACCTCTATAGCTTTTTTTCTCTATAATAAAATAACCCGCTATAGTCTTTAAATACCTATTATCGTAGATACTATAGACTTCCGTATTATTACGATAGCTAACTATACTCCTACGTATACTAATAACGCTAATATACTAGAGCCTATAGTTATTTATACCCTCGAGAGATACTTTTTATAGGTATTCTAAGGTATTATCCCTAATACGGGAGTAGTATAGAATTCGACTATTAGTAAGCCTTAGTTCTTAGCCCTATAAAGAGAATAACCTAATATACGTCTTAATAAGGAAACCCAAGGTATTATAAAGATATCCTTTAGTAATAAGCCCCCGATTACCTTTTTTAGATTAATATAGCTTAAGACCCCTATTAGTAGGATTAAATTTTATATCCTTAAGACTAAGACCCCGTTCCTTATATACCTCCGGGATATATAGCGCCTTAGATACTATTTTAACGTCCTATAGGGTTATATAGTACTTTAGAATAATAATAAGGTACCTATAGTCTTCCGCTAAGGATATCCCTAGTTTTTCCTAAGTCGTTATTAGCCTAGTATAATTATCTTCCTTACTAATATTAAGATACGCTAACTTTACTAATACTTTAGGTATCCCTTAGTCTAATACTTATATAATATTCTAAATAACGCTAGCTATAAGGTTTTATATAAGGCTCTAGAGGAGATCTACGAAGTATACTACTATTATTAAGTTAAAGGCTTAATACTATACCGTTTTAAGTTCTCCCTATACGATAATTACGATTTTAATTACGAGGTTATTATAGATATTCTTTACTTAGATAGGTATAATATTCTTTACCTTATAAATACTATTACCTCCTTTTAAGTAATACGATTCCTTAAAGATAACTCGGTAGAATAAGTATAGTAGGCGCTTAAGGCGTATTAAATCGATATATACCTTAGACCTCCGGATTTCCTCGTATATAATATAGGGATTAACTTTATTATACGAGACTTCTAGGCTAAGGTATAACTCTATAGGATTACCTATTACTAGGTACTTATCGAAGCCTACTAGAGCGTTAATAAGGTCGAATAGTATTATAATCCCCTTTAACGTATATACGAGATTCTATAGGATAAAATAAGAGGAGTCTCCTAGGAGAACGTACTATAGGTAGTTATTAAAGCGATTAATAATACTATTAGCCTAAATAGACTTATACTAACCCTCCTCGTTTTTAGTATATATCCTAGGCTTATAATAGACTTAGCGCCCTTATAATCTATAGTAGAATATATATACGCTATTATAAAAGCGTTAAAGGCGGTATAAAGTATTATAGTATTATATAAGGTTACCGCTATATTATAATCGGGAGATACGAATACTATAGTACTCCTCCTAGCGTAATTACGTCTTAGTTCCCTAGTACTTATATATTATAAGAAAAAGGGCTAGTATAAGCCTTACCGTATTCTCTAAACTAATAGTAAAAAGGTATTTCTCGAGATATTATAAAGTATAAGTTCTTTTAGGGTTACGTATATAAAGCCCTATTTCGAAACCTACTTTATAAATAAGAACCCCGCTCTACCCGTATATATAAATATAACTCCCGTACGTATAAATCCGGCTCCTACCTCTATATATATAAAGTTCCTATAGAAGCTTATTATTATTATCCTATATTAACCTTTTTTAAATTCGGAGCCCCTTACTATTATATTTATAATAGAATATAAGAAAGTAGCTATAGAGCTTTACCTTCGCCTTCGTAATAATAGCTAGATTATAACTCCTAGTAGCCCCTTTAAGAAATCTAATAAGGTTAAGATTATTATTCTCTTAGATATAGGAATTATTATCCCGATTACCCTCGACTCCGACGACCGCCCTACCTATATTTTTCGTATACGCCTAGTCTATAAGATTAAGGGAGTTAGGATTAATAAACCTTATAAAAAGTTATATTTAGTTATCTAGGGCTATAATAACCGCGAGAAAAAGCTTTTATTAACTTAATCCCCTATAATCTAATATAATAGTTAACGACTTTTCTTTACTCTTACCCTATTACTCTAAAAAATAAGAATAATACTTATATTCTAGGATATTATATAAGCCTACCTATAGTCGAAAACCCCCCTATAATACTATATTATTACCGAATTATTATATAAGCTTAAAAAGAAGTTTCCCTAGGGGATACTCCTTTAAATCGTTAAGCTATTATACGGTATTACGGAAGCTAGAGTATACTAGTTTAAAATATATTAAGGATACCTTTATAAAAACCTTCGGATAACCCTATTATATAACCTATACCTTTTAATAATAGTAAAGGGTAAAACGGGTACTATAGGGTATTTTACGATTTACGCTTTATAAATAGATAATACTAGGTTTATTATAATAATAGACTTCCTTATAGCGGAAAAGGTAGAACTAAGTAAGGCTAATATAATAGCTAAGCCTAGGAAAGCTTTATATAAAGGCTAGTAAGAGGACTTTAATAGCTATCGAATCTAACTCCTCGATAATAGTATACTCCTTATTAGCTAGAAGGGATAAGGAGAAAAGCTTATTATTATTAACCCCGATAATAAAGATATAGTAGTAGGCTATATTCGTTAGTATACTTATAGTACTTATATTATAAGTATTTATTAGTCTAAAACTACCTATAACCTTTTTATTATAGTATAAGTATAAAAGCTAGGCCCTATAGACTTTAAAGCGCTAAATTATTATATTAGGTAGTAAATAGAGTATTCGACTTATAGCCTAACGTATATCCCTCTAGACCTTATACGCGCTAAAGTCTTTATCTTCTTAAATAGCTTATTCGTAAATAATAAAGACCTAAGTTTATAGATTAGGTACTTAGTTATCCTTATAGAGGAGGAGAGGATTAATACGGGTAATAATAGCTATTTTATAATATAGGGGAATATACTATACTAGAGTTCTACTAAGTATAAAAGAGTTATAAAAAGTATTTTAGCCTTTAAGATCTATAGTCTTATAGCCGGCTTCGACGCTAGTTTCGCCTTATACTATAACCTCGCCTATATTACCTTCCGTTTATACTTCCTACCGCCGTTAATCGTTATTTATACTAACTCGTATTTATTATATAAGTACTTAGTTAAAATAGGTATAATAATAGAAAAATAGCTAATAATTAATCTATTAGCCCTATAATAGTCGTATAAGAGGAGGGAGATTAAGGAGGTTTAGTAAATCGATAGTTATAATAACCCTATTAACGCTTTAATAAAGGCTATAGTAAATAACGTACTATACCGTTTAATCGATAATAAGCGCTTAGATATTTAGGTTAAGGTATAGGTTAATCGTATAAGAAAGAGGGAGAATAAGTAGGAGAGAATAGATAAGGGAGCGGATTACGGTAAGAAAGAGAGTCGAGTATAAATATAGTTATAGGCTAAAGGCGCGCTCCGCTCTATAGGACGCCGCGGATCCCCTATGGGGTCCGCGGATCCCGGTCCTAGGGTAGTAGGGCCCTAACCCTACGATACGTATAAATAGGTAGTATATACGTTTATATTCTACATATTAATATTACTACTTAATATATATGTAATTATATAAAAGCGATTAGTCTTTTAAAAGACCTCCGATATATATAATACCGAATTAGTCTTTTCCCTAGCTCCTATAGCCGTATATACCTTTTATAGTATTCTTATAGCTTAATTTAAAGCGGGTAAGTATTTTCTCGTAAAAATAAAGGTCTTATACTAATAATCTCGATTTTCCCTAGCCTTAGGATTATAAGGTTAATAATAAGGGAGGTATTATCCTAGTATACCTAATTTAGTACTAGTTTTTATTAATCCTTTTATTCCTCCCCTTATTCCCCCCTTTAGGCTTAGGATTTTTTTTATCCTTAAACCTTATACTATATTTATACCTAGTATACTCGATTCGTTTAATTTAATCGTCTTATTTATCGTTTTTATTATTAGGCTTAGTATTAAAGGGTCGGATTATAGTTTTAAATAGCTTAGATTTATACTATCGGATTAGAGTATTCGTATAATTGAATAGGTATAGTATTTTAACGAATTATATATATTATACCTATACTAGGCTTTTAGTAAGGCTATTAACGGCTATAACCGCTATATTAATATAGTTAATAGAGAATTAGTATTTTTCGACTTTATTATAAATCTATTTATATTTAATATTGATATATTAAGTTCTTATAGCCTTATACTTATTAAGGGTATATATCCTAGTATTAAGGCTATTTATAAATAAAATTAAAGGCGTTTATTATAATAGCTTTAATTCGTATAATATATTTATAACCTATAGTAGGCTTATACCTACGGGTATTAAGTTAATAAACTTAGCCTTAATCGAAAAGATTATTATAAGCGTTTAATACTTCGACTTCTAATATATGGGTCCTAGACTAATTATTACGATATATTTAGCCGTAGAGTATTTTATATAAAGATTATTTATAAAAGACGCGTTAGCGTAGATATAGAGCTTTAAGTCCCTTAGGTTATAATCGCCGCCGAGGGTTAGGCCTAAGGCCTTAGTACTATATAAATATCTTATAAGGTTCTTCTAGATTATAAGGTATACGGTAATAGAGTTAAGATTACCCTTATAGAGCTTATTATTCGTAAATACTAGATCCGGCTATATTCTATTCGTTAGATAATTTATACTACTAGTACGTTTAAGCTACGCGTTTATAGGTATTATTAAATCCTGCTTTTTCTAATCTATAGGGATTTTTATCTTAGTAGGCTAAGGCGTTTAAATAGTATTCTAAATACTTTTACCGAATAATTATAGGATTTTTATAGTATAGTATTCTTAATAGATATAGATTATACGGGTAATACGATTACGTTTAAATTATAGCCTTAGGAAGGTCGATAATTCCCTTATTTTATATAACTCCTATATATTACGAAGAATTTCGTAGCCCTAATAAACGCATTCTATCGTAGTAACTATTATAATAGTATTATCGATATATAGTAGTATAATATACCCCTCTAGGTATATATAGATATAAAATTCGGACGCGAGTTATCCCTATTTATACCTTTATAGGGCGTTTTTAGCGTATATAAACTATATAGCCGGTAATATTTTAAGTCTATAGAGTATATAGTTAAGCCGGTAGACTCGATTCGTACTATCTATAAATAAATAAGGTTATTTAATATAAAATTCTTCGTTATAGGGTACGTTTATAAACGCGTTAATAACGTCGAATTATAGCTATTTAAGGTCTAAGATAGCGATAATAAAGAGGAAAATTCTAACCGAAGAGAGGTAGGTAATTACTATATAAAGGTCTTCGATAAGTCGGAGTTCCTTTTCCTTATTACTATATACGTACTAGCGTACTTTTACGATTACTAGTTTATTCTATAGTTCTTTTAGTATAAAGACCTATTTCCCTAAAAGAACTTACTTTATCGCTAGTCTATCGATAAGATCCTAGGTATAATAGCTATTAAGGGCTTTTAATTCCTTTACTATTATAGAGTACTACTATTAAAAATAATCGGGTTTCTTTTTAATATCCTACTAGCCTTTAGGTACTAATAGTAATAGTATACTTAGGATTACCTAAATAGGGATTATAAAATCTAGTATTTCTACCTCTTCCTCGTTAATCTTACGGAAGATAGTATTAGCTATTATCCTCTTAAGGGTATACGATAATAATCGAGTTACCCTATTACTTAGGGGAATCGGCTTTTTATTTTTAGGCTTAGCCTATACTAGTACCTCTTTATTAGTAAGAGCTTTAAAATAAGTAGGTATTTAGTTAAGTATTAATAATAGTAGGTTTATAGGTATAGAGGGATTATAGGGCTATAAATTATTAGCCTTACTATTATATAAATTATATATAAAGCCCGTATCTTATCCTCCCTAATCCTTATTCCTATTATTACCTATATTACTAGTAGAATTATCGCTACTATAGTCTTTTAAGGCTATAGGAGTATCGAAGTAAAAGAAGGTATCCTTTATATCCTCTTTAGGCTCTAGCTTTATAATATATTTAACCGTATTATTAAGCTTCGGATCCTTAGGGTTATAGAATCGTATATCGTAAGCGCGGATAACTTTATCTTCGTTAGGTAAATAGATTTTATAAATATAGCTATATAGGCCTTCTATACTAATAAGACGGCTAATCTTAGCCCTTAGAGCTATTTTTATACTTCGAATCCTATATATAGAAGGGATTATAACGTAGGCTTTATAGCCCTAGGAATATAGATAATTAATCGAATATATATATAGTATTTTTAGTATTATTATTACTATTTCTATAAGGCTTAAGCCCTCCTTATTAGACGATAACGGTAGTAGGTTTTAGATATATATACTCGTATTTATAAAGAATAGCTATAGCTTCTTAGGAAGCCCTATTTCGATATATACTAACCTAGCAGTATTTATAAGAGTACGGTTAGCGCGTTTAGTATAACCGTATTATACTAGGGTATAAGGTATATAAGTCCTAATAATAAATCCTTCTTTATTTACCTAATCCTAAATTCGTTTTTATAGGAATTCGAGGGTATTATTAAAGGCTATAACCTATATACGGTAACTACTAGTTATAGTATTTATTATAGAATAAGACTAGACGTTAAAATAGCTCCCGGTAAAACCCCGCTAAATACTCCGGAGACTCTACCTTACGAGATACTCCGGAGACTCCGCTTACGTTATCCCGCTAAATACTCCGGAGACTCTACCTTATAAGATACTCTAAAGACTCCGCTTATATTATCCTACTAGATACTCCTAGGACTCTATATATATTACCCCGGAGATACTCTAAAAATATTCTATATACCGAATACTAAACCTTAGTATTAGGACTACTAAGACTCTAGCCTAAATCCTAACTATAGAATCCCGAATAATAACTTATTAATAACCTTCTCCGACTAATCCTTATACTAAGTATTATAGTATATTCTATATAAACTCCCTTTAAGAGCTTTACGAGGATATAAGTAAACTCTTTACCCTAGATAACCTATAGACTAGTAAAGTAAATATACCCTAATAAACTATACCCTAATAGACTTCTAGGAACTTTAATACGTATTCTCTAAGTATATATACGAAAACTCTAGGAAACTTCTAAAAAGGATCTTAGGATAAGACTCCGGATACTCCTAAGGAGTACTAAAGACTCCGATATATAAATAGTTTAAGAATTATCTCTTTAAATAAAAATTAAGTATTTTACCTTATATTACTTATACTTATTAATTATAAGTAGTATTCCGAGTATTTCCCCCTATAATAATTCTTTTTCTCTCTATTTTTACCCGTTATTTCGTACTATTTACCCTATAGGTATATTAAATAATAATAATTCTAGTAGAATTAAACCCCGTTTTTTAAACGCGTTTAAGTTCTATAATACGATCGATAAACTAGCGTCCGGATAATACGCTAGACTAAATATCTTCCTAGGAAGGAAACTTCTAGCTTTTCGGTATAAAGTAGACCTAGGTAAGTTCTTTATCCTAGAGTAGACCGTTTCCGCCCTTAAGGCGGAAATACGACTTCGTATTTAAAAGGTAAATATAATCTAATAGTATTATAATACGTATTCGATATACCCCCTCTTTAATAAAAAAAGTTAATCTCTCTACGTATAATACTATTATAGCTAAAGAGCTTTATAATCTTAGGCCTATAACCTAGACCTATTATAAGAACTCCTCTAGTTATAGCTTTCCTACCCCTTATATATTTAAAATCGTAAAAAACTTAAGGATTAATATAAATAAGCGGTATAACTAGAATTACCTACTTTTACCTAATCCCGACCTAAGTTTAACCTACCCTTATCCTTATTCGACCCTAAGTTAAGTAAATACTACCCGTTATTTAACCCTTAAGGAGTCTTACGAGATTCCTAAGCCGGGTTTTCCGCTATTACCCTTAATTATCCTAGATTCCTTTTATAATACCGCCCTTATTAACGCTTACTATTTTTATTTTTAACCGAAATCCCTATAACCCTATCTCCCGCTCTACGTATACTAATAGGACTAAATATACCCTAAACTATAGGGCTTACTCCTACCCTTTATAGCCTATACGTCGAGAATCTAGTAATTATACCCCTAATAATACCCTTACCCGGTAATAGGATTACTAAATCCGCCCTAATCGAACCTAGTACCTTAGATACTAAATATTAACGTAATATAAGGCCTAATAAGGGCTATAAAGGGGTAAATACGATAGCTATCCCCGCCTTTATTATCGATATATTATAGGTATACGTAGTCGATACTATAGTATTAAAAGACTTACTCGTTATAGCTATAATATCGCTAAACGGATACGGGTACTTAAGCCGCTTACGTATTTATATTAACGATATTAGACGATTCGACCTAGTTAGCCTATATAATACTACCTTCGATAAAGTACTCGAAACCGATAAAATAACGATATACTATAGCGTTAAACGCTTTATTAACGCGATCCAACGTCTTAGATAACGCGGACCGGAATACGCGGACGAGCTTACTATTATAATCCTATCTATCCTCTATAGTAATACCGCGGAATAGTATTCCGGAAACCTAAGCTTCGACTAACGTATTACCCTTACCTAACCTAAAGGACTACTATTATAAATAACCGCCCTTTAAGACCGCTTTTATATACGCCTAAAGACCGCTATAATAGCCTTTTATAGAAATAGGTTTACGATCTATAACGTCCTTAGAGGTAATAATTTTCGAGCCTAGATCTCCCGCCTTAGGCGAAAGGCTAAGGCTACCTAATACTCTAAGGCCTAAATTAGTATAATTATATAGGATAAAATTAACCTACTAGTCTAGGAAGCTATTTAACCCCCCTAGGGATTAGCCTTATTCGACTAATAAATAGATAACTACGTATATAGTATACTAGCTCTTTATATAAAATATACTACCGGGAGCCTTACTACGTTCGATATTACTAAGCGCGGAAAATAAAACTCTATTACTTAACCTAACGATTAACGCTCTGGACGAAGCCCTATACTATAGAATAAAAATACCCCTATACCCTCTATAGAAGTATTAACGCGTTAAAGTATAACCCTAACGCGTAATAATATACTAGGTAACGTTAGGTTTATAACGCTAGATAATAAAGAAATAAGACCTAATTAACCTTTTATGCGTTTACTAATACCCGGGATTAAAAAGGAAATATCCTATATCGCCTCCGACGGAGGAATTATATTTAACGGTAATAAATCCCTCTCCTTACCCTAAATAGCCGCCCTCCTCTCTCGAAATATCGGCGATAATAATAATAGTATAGACGATAGCTAACTAATTAATATCTTCTAATCTATAGAGGATAAGCTTTATTTTATACTATCGAAAAAAGTCGATCTAGTACTAGTATATAATAAATACCCCTTTATTATAATATCCTAGAATAAGCTTTTTAAGTATATTATAAATACCTATAATAATAGTAGTATTATCCTAAATAATACTATCTAGCTTATTTATACTAATATATAGTAAATTATAAGCTATCTTAAGGATATACTATATATTAAAGCCGCCTTATAAGGAATACTAGCGTTATTAAGCGAACCTAGCCTATTTAATTACGTATAAATTAACGTTATTAGCTACCGAGGACTCTAGGACGTTCGATTATACTATATAAATAGTAGCGTAGATCGCTATATTATATCCGAAGACTAATTACCCTTCGTTAAGAAACTCCGCGTTAACCGCTCTAAACGAGCCTCCCTTATAGGTATTAAATAGGCTAGAATAATAGAATAGGCGGATTTTAAAATTCATCTCCTCGGATTATATCCTAGTCCCGAACGTTAGCCTATATTCGGTAAAGTCCGAATCGGAGTATAGATCGTACTAGAACTCTATACTAGGCTCCTACTCGGATAAGAATAGTTTATTCTAAATTAAGTCGATATAGTTAACTCGGCTAAGTCTATTATTATCGGTTCCTATAAATCCTTACTTATCCTAGCTAGGGTTTACCGCTAAGGACCTCCGATATTATAACGCCTTATAGCTAAGAATAACGTAATTATACCCCCTAGAGCTTCGTATATATTACCTACTAAAGGATATACCTATAAACGATTATAAGAACTCCTATTTAAACTATAAGACGACCGACTTATACTAGCTATCGTAATTAACCCTAATTATATTATTAGTATTAATATATTATAGGAAACTATCTACTTTTAAACGAATTAACTAGTCGGTCGACTTACTAATATTAATAAACTATTAATCGATTATAACTCCGCCCTACCCGATCTACTTATATACGACGAGGAGAACTACGATACGCTACTATAGCCCGAAAATCTAATAATACTATTCCGCCTTAATATTACTAAAGTACTTAGGGGTCTTGAAATCTAGACGCCTAAAGGAGTTATAGTATATAACGATAATATCGAGCTTGGCGCTTAGTTATAATAACTTATAGCCGAGTTCCCTTAGCTCTAGGTTAATAATAGCCCTATTTATTAGGATCCTAAGGACCTATTTCGTATACTACTAGTAAACGGTTAATAATAGTACCGTATTACCTTATAATTATACTATTAAGGAGCTAAAAATAAGGCGTATATCGACGAAGCTCTAAATACCTTATACTAGAAAAGCCGTATATAGTTCGTAATAAAGCTAATACCCTTCGCTACGCCTATTTTTAACGTACTATATATTATCGATAGGAAAATTAAAAACTAATAGATAGTAGACCTTCGAGTCCTTAATAATCTTATAATCCTAAATACGTATCCTATACCTAGATAAGAATATATAATTATAAAACTCTATAATAAGAAGTTTATATTAGCTATAAACGCTAAATTATTTTTCTACTAATTTTTAGTTTATTTAGACTATATTAAACGCTTTATACTTATTACCTACCGTAGACTTAAGTAATCTAAGGTAGTATTAATAGGGTTTAAGAACTCCCTAGTATACGCTTAGCGCTTTATAAATACTCTCCTTCGCCCCTTTATTAAGTTTATTATTACGTATATTAACGATATTATTATCTTCTCGGATATAGTATAAGAGTATCTTGCTTACCTCCGAGTAGTCTTTTCTACGTTTATCGACTATAATATAACCCTTTCCGGGCCTAAATTATTCCTCGGGTACCCCTTAGTCTAGTTACTTAAATATAAAGTAAACGTACTCGGTATTATAAATACGGATAACTATACTCGGGTCCTTAGCCTAATCGAATTCCCTAGAACTCTCGCTTAACTCGAATAATAGCTTAGTATAATAGGATAACTCTATGGTGCACTTGGGGCTGGATTGAGATAATGTAAGAGTGATGATTCTCCTCCGCACTCTGTGTGCGGAGAGCGTGCCCTAATAGGCGGCTGTGAGCCCTATGACTAAGGGCGACTATGTCACATGATCCTTCCCTTCCCGATGCCTCTGTGCGCTTGTGCGCACATTCTCCTACGGCCTCCGCACATTCTGACGAATGTGCATCACTCTAATACGTATATCCCTAGTTCTCTAAAATAATCGCGCCCCTTTAGGCCCGGAAGATAATACTCCTACGAATAGGAAAAGACTAAGGAGTACTAATAGGAGGGAGGGAATAAGTATAATATATAGTATTAGTATCCTACTAGCCTATACTAAAGGAGATTAACGCCTTCCGATAAATTATTAAAGCCTTAACTATACTATAGTACCTTTAGTATTATAACCCCGCTACCCCGCTAGTTATTTAGCTTAACGCTAGCCGCGAATATAGCTTTAGTATTATAGTATATTAAGTCGACCCCCTAGTATAATAGGATTATAAATCCATCCCGACCCGAATTAACGTCCGCCTAATTATATATTTAAGCTATACGCTCTACGGCGGGGAACTATAATACTAGCCTACGGAGCTCGAAGTAGCTTACTTAGTCTAGGCCGCCCGGAAGCTTCGTACGCTTATCTTCTCGAGTACTATACCGGTTATCGTCCTTACCGATTATATAGTAACGTATACTATCGTAAAATAAACCTTATTATTTATAAAGAGTAGCCGGTCTAATAATAGGCTTATTAATACCTTTTAATACCTTAGCTAATTCCTATTAACCGTATATTATATCCCTAGTATAACGAATATTATACTTAACGCCCTATTACGACTATGAGCTATTATACTACCGGACGAGATAATTAAACTAGGAGAACTTAATAACGTATAATAGGCTAACGCCCTAGATAGTATAATATTCTACTTCGTAAAAACCTTTATCTAGCCTAATATCGAAAAATAGATTATTAAGGGATACGAGAATAACCTACGATAGGGTAAAATTATCTAATAGCTCGGAGATTACGCTATATTACTAGGACTCCTATTTATTCGTACTAGGAACCTCCTATATATTATAGACTATAATAGCTAACGTTAACTCTATATCCCTAGTAACTACGCTAAAGATATTATCTAAGACGCTTATATTAAAAACTTCTATACCGGACGCACCCGCCTTTAGTAGGATATCGCCGCTAACTTCGCTATCCTATACCTCCGTAAGTAGATCGATAAGATAGTTAACGCCTACGATACCTACTATAGAAATTAAACCGACCGATCCCTAGTAATTAGGTAATTTATTCCTATTTAATCCCTAGTTATCCTATTCTATATAATCGCTATAGACTTTATCGCCGGCCTCCTTATTATTAAAGCCGAGGGGATACTATACCTACTATTATTAGGCGAATTCTTTAATATACTCTTTACCGTCTCCGATAAATTTTCTAAGGCCTATATCCTTATCCCTAGTAATAATTCTATAATAGCTACCGAATAAGCCTCCTCTTTCTACCGTTACTTACTCTAAGCTAACTAGGGGATACTAGTACGTATTATCTCCGATTAGGATCCTAAGTTTACCTTAGAACTCTAGCGTATACTATAGAAAGTATTCGGAACTAAGCTCCTAATATCTATAGCCTAGTACCCCTAGACTAATAGCTTATCGGAAAAATATAACTAAATAATCGAAATCGCTATAAGATTTTTTATAGCGGATAACCCCGGATAACTATAGCCCCTTACTATCCTCCTTATTTAATTTTCTATAAATAACTCCTTCTTTTCTATTATCGGATACTTACTAAGTAAGCTTATTATAGGATAACGTATAAACGATAGGCTATATAGCCTTAGAGACTAATAACCTACGCTTAACCGAGATATACTCTATAATAAAGCTACTATTATTATTTCCCTAGCCTAGGCTACTATAAAGGCCTAATACGATTCTAAAAAGTAACCTATCGAATTTAAGCTAGGCGATTAGGTATAGCTATACCTTAGTAAAGGCTACTATGTTATAATTAACTCTCCCCTAAAACTCGGTAAATAACGAACTAGACTATTTCGTATTATTAAACGTATTAGGTACCTCGTATACCGACTAAATATTAAAAGCTCCCTTAATATTTATTCTATTATTTCTATCTCCTAACTTACCCTTACCGAAGCCCTAATAGAATAACCTAGGCTAGTCAATAATCCTAAAGTAGGAGAAGACGAATAGGAGGTCGAAGCTATCCTAGACTCCCGTATACGTTAACGCGGAAGAAAAAGACTAATTAAAGAATACCTAATAGTATAGAAAGGATAGCCCTCGAACTTTAATTACTAGGAAAAGGCCTCTTCTATATATATACTATAATTAATCGAATTATTCGAAGCTAACCGCGCCTAAATCTATAAAAGAGTAAAGGAGATTAAGAAATAATAGGCGGAGGAAATAGCCGAATACGATATACTATAACCTAGGGATCCCGCTCCGCCTATAGTATAGTTTACTAATAAATCTCTCCTCCTTTTAAGTTTTCCTTTCGTCTAATACTCTACTCTAATATATTTTACTTTCTATTTCCTATATACTATTTTAAAAGTTATTATTTCGTTATTTCTTCGTATACTAACCCTAATATACTATAATATATCCTACCGCCTAATAGCCTATTCCGACTATCCTTTTATCCGAAGTCGCTTACCGCGTTATTAGGTAATTATATAATAGAACTAATACCGCTAAGTTAACTCCTTAGGTACTTAGCGATTACGAAAACTAATACCTAAGGTACCCTCTATTTATATAAATAAATAAACGTATTACCTCGATACTTCCTACTTTTTACCTCGAAATATATTTTCTATACCTATTATTAATTATACTTCCGGATAGAAAAGTTATAATAATATCTTTCGTAATATATTCTCCGATTACCTCGATACTATCTATCTATAAATTCCCTTCGATAGCTATAAGCGTATACTAGAACTATACGGTAACGAGGATAACGTAGTATAGGCGTTTTATAAAACTCAGTAAACGGCCTAAAAACGCTAGAAGGTAGTAAATATAATAACCTACTACGAATATCGCCGTCTTACTAAGCGTAAAGGGTTTAACCTAGATAAAGGTTAAGTAAATAGCTAAGGCTCCTATTATTTATCTAAATAACTAGTTACCCCGACTCCTATTAGATAACCTCGCCCTTTTATAAACGACTCTAACTATAGTCTCCCTATAATCTAGGATCTCGTTATAATAACCCCCTATACTTAAGATATATAAGGATAATTTACTATAGGTAGTAGTTCTATTACCCGTATACCTATACTCCTCTAAGGAGTAAATAGCTATTTTAAGTAGAATAAAAACGATATTATCGGTTTAGCCCTAGGTATAGCCTAAGTACTATCTACCCTCGTATACTTCGTCCGACTAATCGTTAATAACCCCCGCAGTACCTTAGACGAGGAATAGGTATAAGTTACCGAACTCCTCGAATTTATACTATAGGGTTATATCGAGGAAATTAATCGTAGCCTATTTATAAAACTCTAATAATATCGTATAATTAATACTCTATCCTAACTTAGATCCGGTATTCTTAATTCTACGCTATTATACTCTACTATAACTCTAGCGTATCCTATCGACCTTACCCGGGAAACGACGACTTAACGTCTCCTATTTACGCTATATATTATAGCCCTAGCTATCCCTAATAGCCTCTCCAAGGAGTAATATCGCTATACTATATCGTTCTTATCCTCTATTACGTATAGATAATAATTACGATAAGAAATAGCTTACTTATTCGATATATAAGAATACTAAGCTATTCTATAATAACTAATTATTATTAGGGATCGTATTAACGATAGTAATAGCTAAATTATTATTATAGCTATACTATATATTAGTAATAAAGTAATAATATTTAAAAGTATAGAAGTAGTTATAACCTTTATAGCCTTCTACGATTAGGCCTAAGGCGTATTAGGCTAAGATATCTCTTTTAATCGTATAATATAAGCTATTAGTATTTTACTAGTATTTATCGCCTATACCGATTTTATACTTTATATAATTATCCTACGCGCTTAGTCGACTATAGACCTATTTCGTATAGTACGATAAGTACCTATATTTACTAATATAGATACCGCCGCTATATTTACCGCGAACGTAGTTATAAACTTTAATATAGAATAATCCTTCGTACGCCTAGTATTAGTAGTTATCGTATACCCGAACCGTATAATATAGCCCTATATAAATACCGCCCCGGTTATAACGCCCCTTATATTCTATAGTAATATATAGGCCGTTTAATCCCCCGGTTAGGACCCCTCTAGTACTCTACTCCTAGTATTAGCTAGCGCTAATAGTCTCTATAGCTAGGAGTAGGCTAAGTATAGCGAGTTATTTAAATAGGGTTGTAACGATTAACTATATTACTATTATTCGAGAGTAAGCCGCTTAAGCCTCGCTTAGCTTTTCCTTATTATTATAAAGTCCTTAAGACTCCCTATTCTATAGTTTAATTTAACCTCGATAGTTCGTATACGTTATAATAGGTAGCTTAACTTTAATTAGCCGATTTATACTATTTAATTATACTATCGTATATTATAACTACTAATACTAATACTATAATAATATTATACTTAGAGACTATAAATCTACCTATAATCCTATAGTAATATAACGAGGGTATTATATATTTTTTTCGCTTCCTAGGGGATTTATTATAGAATAAGACTAAATATTAAAATAGCTTTTAGTAAAACCCTATTAAATACTCCGGAGACTCTACTTTATAAAATACTCTAAAGACTCCGCTTATATTATCCTACTAAATACTCTAGAGATTCTACTTTATAAGATACTCTAGAGACTCTACTTATATTATCCTACTAAATACTCCTAGGACTCTATATATATTACCCTAAAAATACTCCGAAAATATTCTATATACTAAATACTAAACCTTAGTACTAGGATTACTAAGACTCTAGCCTAAATCCCGACTATAGGATCCCGAATAATAACCTACTAATAACCTCCTCCGATTAATCCTTATACTAAGTATTATAATATATCCTACGTAAACTCCCTTTAGGAGTTTTATAAGGATATAAATAAACTCTTTACCCTAAATAACCTATAGACTAATAAAGTAAATATACCCTAATAGACTATACCCTAATAGACTTTTAGGAGCTTTAACGCGTACTCTCTAGGTATACGTACGAAAACTCTAGGAAGCTTCTAGAAAGGATCTTAGGATAAGACTCCGGATATTCCTAAGGAGTACTAGAGACTCTAATATATAAATAGTTCGAGAACTATTTCCTTAGATAGAAATTAAGTATTTTACCTTATATTATTTATACCTATTAGTCATAGGTAGTATTCCGAGTATTTCCCCCTATAATAATTCCCTTTCTCTTTATTCTTACCTATTACTTCGTACTATTTACCCTATAGGTATATTAGTATTAATATTCTTCTTCTAAGCCTTAAGCCGGTTAAAGGCCTTAGTATAGGTCTTTATAAAGAGAACCTAGTAATAATTAGTATAAGTATTAATACTATATAGTATATAATAGTATCTATTATACGAAGTTAGCGTATATTAGATAAAATCCTAATAAACGTATTATAGGAATTTATTTATCTAGATTAACGGGTTATAATTAATAATAGCTTTAGCCTTTATAAGTTAATAGGCTTAGTAGTAGAAGGTATTAACCGTCTTTTTATTAACCGCGATACTATTCTTATAGTAGGTTAATCCTTTTTAGTATATCCTAGTCGTCGATATATAATAACGTAGTTAAGTTTCTATTCTTTCTTAGGTAGGGTAGCTATTATAAAAGGCTTTAAAGGCCTTATATCTTTAATTATCGCTACTCTTCCCTTATATTTAAGGTAGTAGACTATATAATTATCTTATTTAAGTTATTTATTCCTAGTTTCGATAAATATATTCTTTTTATTAAGAAGGCTAGTATTAATTAGGTTAACTAGTATATTAGGGCTATATAAAGCGTTTTTAAAAATAATAGAATAGCTATTATAGGATAGGATTATTACTTTACCCTATTTATTATAGTAGAGAAATATACTATTCGATACTATAAGCTTTTTTAGAACCGAGAACTCTTTATAATCCTAGAACTATTCGGTACTATTAAAAATATAACTATTATAACCGCTATCGAGGATATAATCGTTAAGTAAAACGTAATCTAGTCTATCGATAATACTAATAATATATCCTATAGTAGTTCTACCCGTATTTATAAAATCGATTATATTTATAATACTCCTATTATTATTTCGTCTTTAGTAGTAAATAGGTAAAAGCCTAAGCTCTAGATAAAGCTTTTAATAAGTTTCCTTTAAATAAATCGTAGTATTAGGGTAAATATTATATTTATAATAGGGTAATACTATAATCTTATTTATAGTATTAATATAATAGGGTAGTAAAGGTAAGAGCTTTTAGGTAGTCTTTTCCTTTTTATTATTATTCTTTAACTTTTTTTTTTCCTTACCCTTATTTTTTCTTTTATTATTATTATTATTATTACTCTAACCTCCGACTTTAGGTATAGCTAATACCTTTTTATTATTATAATTTATCTTGCTATTAGCTATCTAAGCGGCGATAACTTTATTAATAATCTTAATTATAAGGTCGATACTATTATCGACTTATTAAGCCTATTCTATAGTAAAATCCGAATAAACGGGCTATAGGGCGTTAATCGCCTTCTAGATATAAACCTTTAGTATCTTAGCGTATTATTTACCGTATTTAGTATTATTAAGAAGGTAATTCTAAAGGGTTTAAAGGTTCTTTTCGAAGGTTTTCTAGCTATTAATAGTATTATCCTTAAGCTTAAGCTTATACTAGTATTAAAGGACTTACCTAGGCTATAACTTTATAATAACCTTAGTATATTCCTTATATAATTTATATATTTATTAAGCTAATATAGTCCTTTTCTACCTAGTATAGGTAATACCTAAGATAGCCTTACTCGTAAGGGTTTAAAGAATAATACTAACCGTTTTCTTATTATCCCTTTTTTACTTTTTAAGGGCTTCTACCTTAATAGGTTTAGGGTTATTATCTTTATTATTAAATATATATTCGCTAACCTCGTATACTATAGTATATATAGTTAGCGTTATTTATTATTCTACGAATAAGGCTAAGCCCTTTAGCTTAAGCCCGGAGAAGGAAGCTATATTAGCTTAAAATACCTTTTTCCTCGTTATTATTAAACTTAGTTAAAATTTTACCTACCTAAATTTAGTATAATTATATTTTATTAGAATTTTTAGTTAAAATTTTTCTTATAGATTAAGTATAGATTCTATACTACGAAAAATACTATATATAATATCGTTTATCGTTATTAATCTTACGATAGCTTTAGTAATAATCGCGTATAGGGAAGCGTATTAGAGGGCGCTTATAACCTATAATAGTATAGGGTAATATATTATAATCCCGAACTATATATATATATATATTATAATTCTGTCTAAACTAGGTTTTGCTACGTGTATGCGTGTGTGTGGGGGCCTAGGGGGCCTGATCACGTGACCAGACCCCCTCAACAGTATCTATTTGTTTGTATCCGTAGACCGTATCTGTAGCTCTGCCTGCATCACCAACGCAGGCGATCGTAGGACGCAGATGCCGTGCTTCGTATTCGTATCCGTACCCTGCACGTGCCGATAGCTCAGATAAGCCACTGCTTGAACCACACCCACACACACACTCTCTCTCTCTCTATCTGTCTCTCGCGCGAATGTCTCTAGCTACCCCAACCAAGCGTCTCCCATCGCCAGCAGGCCTCCGGTTCACATCCCATGTCATACTCGGGGTTTGAGTCCTTGCAACCTCCAGGCTTGTGCTGCGCTCAGCATCTGTTCTAGTCCGCTCCTCTTGGCGCGCGGGGGAGTCCAGACCACGTTCCGCCTAGGCCCAGGCAAGCTGTCCTGAACTGACTCTGTCGACCTCTTTGTCTTTGGGGCATCGGCTCCTCGCCTGTTTTCCCCCCCTCTCCTCCCTCTGCAGTTTAGCCTTTCCTCCATCCGCTCCGCCGCATCGATGTGGTGGCTATTCAGTGTCATCCTCGGCTTCGTCTTCCTTCTCAGCATCGTCCTTTCTATCCCCGTCGCCTTCGATGTCGGCGGTCGCGACAGTGGGCTGGCCTATAGCCTGTCCATCTTCATCTACTATCTTGCATACTCGGCCATCCGCATCGCCACCTCGGATGGCTCCCGATTTGGTCGCTCCGTCTCGGCCGTCCTCCGCCTTTCGCAATGGTTTGTCGTGCCGACGCTCATGATCTGGGCCCTTGGCCAGTTTGCCGTCGACGCGGGGAGCACCGACTGGGTGGAGAGAACGGTCGGCGGAGTCTTTCGATCCAAGAGCACCACCTGGACCGGCTGGCTCTTTGGCAAAGACGGCGTGCTGGAGACGGTAATGCTGGGCAGCTGGGACGGCGGCCTCAAATATTCGGGTCCCATGTTTCAGCTGCTCGAAGGCTTCTGCACCCTGCTGGTCATCCAGGCCGCCGGCCAAATCACTCGCTGGCTTGTTAACCGGGGAAGGAGTGATACTTGGCTGGTCAGTAGATGCTACGCGTCTTTTTTTCTCGTGTCTCCTGAAGCTGAACCCCAGCGACGCAGATTATCCTGCTCGCCTTCTCCGGTTCTGTCATGGCCAGCTCCGTCTACTTTCTCTGGCGCGTGGTCCAGTTTCCACAAATTGGTAACCTCGACGCGACGCTCATCGGCATCGCCATGACCACGGCCGTCTTTCTTTGCGCCTATGGAATCGGCAGCGGCCGCGGAAACCCGGTGGAGAGCTCGCTGCTTTTCGCCTACGTCGTCCTCTGCGTCTATCAAATCTTCACCGACTACTTGCCGTCGGACGGCACGGGACAGGCGGATGAAGCGACGCAGCCAGATATTCCACCACTGCCACCCATCATCATGGCCTCGTACTCGACGCTGCTCCACATGCTCGGCTCGCTTCCATCAGCCGTGCACTCTTCACTGGCGCTGTTGTACGCCGCTTTTCAGACAATCACTCCATCGGTTATCATCTCGCTCACGTACCGGCTCCTCGTCTTCTACTCGGCGACGCGCATTATTCCTTCGGTTCGAGACCTGGGCGCCCGAGCGCTGATGCATGAGCCGGACTTTGACGACTCGGAGACGGCGAACAAGGTACTGGGCGTACTGAGCTGGTTCTCGCCGTCGATCCTGGTGGCCGTCTACACGAGCCTGCTGCTGCAGCACTTTTCGACAAATGACGGGCCCGACGGCTGGACGCTCAGGGGCGGTGACGTCGGCGGCGGCCACTGGCGCTGGATCAACGTTGGCCTGACCATGTTCCTCTATGGCGTCGAGCTGTATCTGGGCGCGGACGAGCAGGATCATTGGAAGGCGGATTGAAGTGATGACGACGGTGGAAACGCAGATGCAGATGACGACGAAGACGACCACGACGATGACGACAACGACGGTATGACGGCGCCGGACGTTTGCTTCCAGACGAAGAAGCCCGTCCTCGACACCGTACAAACAAGTGTTTTACCAGGAGATGCGATCGGGAAAGTCAGGGGGGGCTATTTCAGAGAAGTTCAGGGGAGGGCTTGCGAGTAACTGGCGGGCTGGCGTCACAAGGGGCACGAGAATGTGACGCGACGTGCATATCCGTCTCTAGGATGGCGGACCGGTCGCATGCCTGAACGTTACCCGCGGAAGTTGATTCATCACGGCGCAGGCTGGCGTTGGGTAGGCAAAGCATATTATGTGTTTTGAGAGCATGGCGATATCGGTTTACAGGGTTACTGTTTCTTTGTTTTTATCCCTTGTCCTTGTTTTGCCCTTCCCCGGTGAATGAGAATAATGGATGGATAAGAGTAATGATGGCCACGGATGACTGGCCTGGAAGATATGAAGAGTCGAGTGAGAGCAAGAGAGGAGGAGTCGAGAGAACAGAGAGAGAGAGACAAAGACAGAGAGTATCGTGTCATTGTGCCCATGGCCTCGGCGCCTCGTCCACCAGCGTCTCGTCCTCTCCCCAGCCTTTCGTAAGGAGACAGCCAGAGTCTGCGGCGCCCTGAGGGAAAACGCCCTGCCAAACGGACCAAGGGTTCCTCGCCCGACGCTTCGCAGACAAGACGGGACCGCGACCGTGAGGATCGCGAGCCCAATCGTCGAGGGCGGCAGCGATACCGCCCCCGCCTGCCTCCGCATCGGACGAGAGCGCGGGGGGGTCGATGCCGACGAAGGTGACGGAGCGGAAGCCTATTGCTTCGCAGTGGGCTCGTAGCCGGGGCAGCTTGAAGGCGTGGGAGATGACGGTTATGCTATCTGGCCAGAGGGCGTGGAGGGAGTGGAAGAGGGTTAGGCTGTAGAGGATGTTGTGGTAGGAGTCTAGGGCTCGTTCTTCGAGGAGGATGTTTTGGGGTGCTGTCGTTGTTGTCGTTGTTGTTGTTGTCCAGTGGTTGTTTTCGAGGGCTAGGTTTGCGTAGCTTTGGGCTTCGGAGAGGGTTGTTTCTCGTCTTGTTGGGCCGCTTGATTTCCCATGCAAAGATATATCCATACAAGATAGTCAGCTATTCATTCACTCATTCATCCGTCCTTGCTTCATATAATAAAACATGAGGGTGGTCAAGAACCCGGAAAACACGAGGCTGGTCCCCGATCCGGCCTCGCGAAGAAGACGGACCCCTTCCTTGGCGTGCAGGACAAAGGTAGCGGCCTCGCCTCTCTGAAAAGGCGCGAGGAGCCATTCTGACTCGTCTGCGCCGGCGGAGGGGCCTCCGAGCCAGATTCCGTGGCAGCAGACGATGATGAGGTGCATTTTTTTTTCTTGGTCTAGGTGTGAGGGTGGATGGGTGAGTTGGTGAGTGAGGTTGGAGAGGAGGATCGCTGGTGGAGAGAAAAAGAGAGAGAGGCTTTTTATACACATACATAATATCTATCTCCCTTACACCGTACATACATACATACAAGCCATATATGATGATATGAGCCATGCAAGCCATGAGTAGGTACTACTAAATACTAGAGATGATCTATCCAAACAAAGTTCTGGTATCGTGAGCCTCCTTTTTCCCCTTCTCTTCTCCTTCCCCGAGGCTCGTTCTATATTTCATCCGCTTCGTTGCCAGTGCAGAAAATGAAGAGAAAGGAAAAGAAACTCTCATCGTCTTATGTCTTCTTCTTCTTCCCTGATCTCTGCTGAGCCCGCTTCTCTTTCCCTCCTAGCCTTTTCTTCTGCGCAGGCCACGACGCTCGTTCACGCGACGAGTCATCATCATCTTCTTCTTCTTCTTCCTCCTCTTCTTCATCTTCCTCCTTCCTCTTCTCCCCCTCTTCGGCAAGTCTTCGTGCTTCGGCCTCTTCAGCTCTCCTTTGGTCTCGCCTTTGTCGCGCGGTGAGCTTCTTCTCAGGGGCTGCCATCTTTCGCGCCTCTGCTTTTGCTTCTGCCTTGGCTGCTTTTCTTTGCTCGACGGCTATCCTTCTGTTGACTTCCTCTTCGAACGAGGAGAGTGTCTTTTGTGCCTCTGGCTTTGGCTTTGGCTTTGGCTTTGCCTCCGTCTCTGCTTCTCTCTTCGGATCGAGCGTCTTCCTCTCACTTGGTCTCTCCTCGGATGAGATGTTCATCTTTTCCTGCCCTGCCTCGCGTCTCTGTTCGAGCGTCTTCCTCTCAGTGAGTGTCTCCTCGAGCGAGGCAATCATCTTCCGCGCTTCAGCCTCTGCCCCTGCCACTCTCTGCGCCGGTGTCTTCCCCTCACTCGGTCTCTCCTCAGACGGGGCAGTCGTCTTTTGCGCCTCAGTCTTAGCCTCTTCCTCTCCCGGTCTCCTCTGTTCGGGCATCCTCCTCTCGTCTGGAATCGCCTCAAACGAGGCTGTCGTCTTCCGCGTCCCGGCATCTTCCGCCGTCGTCTGCCGAGGCTCCATCCTGTCGCGAAACTTCTCCTCGAACAGGATCTCGAATGAGGCATTTGCCTGTGGCGCCTCCGCCGCTCTGCTCGGCTTCTGCTCCACCCTGTCGCTAAACTTCTCCATGAACGAGGCAGCGGCCGAGACAGACTCCTTTGGTGCCTCTTTTGTCGCCGTCAACGCTTTCGTCTCCGCCCCCATGTTCACGGATATCCCTGGCTTAGGCATCCTCACCCTCGTCTCTGGCCCAATGATTGTACTCGGCCTGAGCACCCCCTTCTCAGCCAGCTTCTCTTCGAGGGAGATCTTGAGCGGGATAGTCGCGTTTGACGTCCTGGCCTTCATCTTCTTGGCCTTCCTGGCCATCATCTTCGTCAGACTCCTATGCATAAGATCCCTCCTCTGCCTGAGCTGCTCCTCGACCGAGGGATCAGTCATGTTCGGCGCCTCGGCCGCCCCCAGCTCCGCAGGTGTCCTCGCCACGCTCTTCTTCGGCGTCGCCTCTAGCACCTTCATCCTGTCCAGCAGCTTGTACTTGCGGAGCAGGGCCGTCACCGGACCCTCCCGCCTCTTCTTCCGCCTGCCAAAGATTTGCGCGTAGCTGAGAACCCTTTTATTCGACGAGACGCGTTGCCGCGCGTCCGAGATAGCCTTGTCGTACATGCTCCGGTGCTCCCCCCGCTTGCGCTTCAGCTCCCGGATCGTCTGGCCAAGCGGCGAGTCCTTCCCGCCCTCTCCCATGTCCTTTTCGATGCTCGCGATGGCGGCCCCGTATCCGTCCGCCTGCTTCTTATGGTGCGCCGCTGTCCGATGCAGGTCGCGCACCCATTCCGGCACCACCTCCTTCCGCGGCTTGCCGCCATCCCTCACGTCCCTGAGTACGGGGCTGACCCGCGGCGACACCCAGTTGTGCTTCTTGGCCCGTTTGAATTCCCTCTCCTCCTCGTCCGTGAGTACCCGCTGCGTCGCCTGCCTCGTGTAGTGCCAGAGCTGCGACGGTCCCGGCCGCATCGTGCCGATCTGGCGCTGCGGCTCCACGCCGGCGACCTTGTACAGCTCGCGGATCATGTACAGGCTGCCCGTCACCACGACGGGACCCTCGCCCGCCTTGGCGCACGCCCACTGCACCGCCGCGCTGATCTTGGCATCGCCGTCGTACAGCTGGCTTGTGTCGTTCAGCAGCGCCCGCCCGATGTCGCGGCCGAGGTCTGCCGGTGCCGGCGGCGGGTCGTTGTCCTGCGGCTCGTACTCGGCAAACGCAAAATTGTCCTGCGGCCGCAGCAGAGTCTCGATTATCTGGGCAAATGGCTTGGTCGTGCTCGACGACATGGCCATGACCCACGTCAGGGGCTCGTCCCCTTTCCGCATCCCGCCGTCGTTGACGAGCGCGGCCAGGGCCTCGACCCCAAGCAAGTTATGCGCTCCGTCCACGAAGAGGGGACTCTTGCGAAGTCCGCCCGTCAGTCCCGTCACCATGACGTGCTCTTTTCTGCCCGGCAGAAAGGGCTGGCTGGGGACGAGTTGGTTGACGTCGAGCTTGAGGTTAGGAAAAAGTCGCTGAAAGGCCAGCAAGGCGCACATGAGGTTCCGCTCCTCGTACGGCTGGAGCTGGAACCGGTCCCTGTCGAGCTTCTCGAGGAGCGGCGCCGCCTTGGACGACAACCAAATCTGCGTGCCGACCTCGTTCGCGTGCTCGGTCAGGACGGCCAGGACCGAGTCCGTATTAGTATGATCGACGATGCACGGTACGCTCTTACGCATGATGCCGGCCTTGACCTTTGCGATGGCCTCTATGGTGCCGCCAAGGTATTCCTGATGGTCTAGGCCGATGCGCGATATGATGGTCACGTCCTTTTCACGCATGGCGTTTGTGGCATCCGTCGCCCCGCCCATGCCGACCTCGACGATGCCGTACTTGACGTGCATCTTGTCAAAGACGCGGAAGGCGGTGGCCGTCTGGAGCTCAAACGGCGTCAGGTCGCCGGGGTCCTCGCCCATGCTGAACTTCCAGCCGGAGGCGGCTCTTCTATACGAGGCGCGGACATCGGTCGTCTCGAGCTCATACATGCGCTTATTGGCGTACCGGCCGTTGATGAGCACGCCGTTGTGAGGCTCCGGCATGGCGGGAGAGACGAAGACGCCGTGGCTGAGTCCGGCTCGACGTAGCATGCCGGCCAGCAGCGTGCATATAGATCCCTTGCCATTGGTGCCGGCGACGTGGACGCCGATCCAGTCCTGTCTGGCCGGGATGATGCGGCTGATGCGCTCGAGGCCGAGCCGGATGTTGCGCCGTGCCGCGTCGAACTGCTTCTCGACCGGTAGCACAGCCCGAATGCGAGCGAGAGCTCGCTTGATGTCTCTGGCGGTGGGGGGCATGGCGACGGAAGCATGTCGTCCGTCCGTCACCAGAGGCCGTCAGTCCAGCAGAGTGAAGAGAGCGTCGTGTAATTTGTTAGGGAAGAGGGCCGAGTCCGGAGCACGGCAGCGAAACAAATTTCGCCGCCCGGTCGTCGTCGTCGTCGGCATTAGCCACAAATTCCCTTCCACACACACGCACACTACACCCCCCACACCCCCCGGCGGTTGAACGGGCCGCCTCCGAATCATTGACGAGCGCAGTGCGTTGCGTGCGACTGCGCCACAGCTATGTACTGGTTTTCCGTGGCTGCAGGTATCTCGTCAGGGTTCTCTAGGTCCTGAGCCAACGCATATTAGCCGTTCCACTAGCCGTAAGCAGCCAACTGAGTTTAACCGAGTACATTCTTCTCGACTCTTCGATACCCCCGAGCTCGTCTTGAAACTGTGCTTCCTCTTGTTTTTTTTTCCTCCCCCTGTCACTCTCTCCCATTCCCTCCCCTACTGTCTCACCACAAGCCCACCCTCTCTCCCCCCCCGTCTCCCGTTTTCTGTCTCCACGCCCTCTTTCGTCCCTTCGCCTCTCTGTGGCCTTTTCGTCTCTCTCTCTTTCTTCACCTCACGCTCTCTCTCTCCCCCCTGTCGTGCGCGCTCTTTACCTTCCCCCTCCCTACCTTTCCTCGGTCAGCCCGGCTTCTTCCATCGGCCTGTCCGTCGCCGCTCCCGATCGCCGGAAACCGTCTTTTCCGCTATACGTATCTTCGCGTCGGATCTCACCACGTCGCGGTCGGCCATCGCACGGCGCTGCATCGCATCGCATTGCATCGCGCTGCATCGCGGCCACCATCCTGGGCTTGTCAGCGATTCCTTGCTTCCACATCGCGCTTTTCTGCCCACTTCCGCTCGCCGCGTCTCGGCTGGACTGAAATCATCATGGGCCTCCCGTCAGTTTCCCTTCCCGTACCGTGTTCACCTCCTGTCGCGCGCCCCGAACGGCATCATCGCGTCTTCCCTCTCTCGGGCTCCTTGAACGCGCAGAACAAAAAAGCTTCTGGTCTCGGAAACTTTCCGATAGCTGCTCTGCTTCTGGCCTGCGATTCTCGATCCAGCTCTGCCATATTTCCGTCCACTCAAACCGTCTGCTGATGCTCTACCTACCCTGACAGACTATTTGTCGCCTCTGTCGAGTCGGACCTGACGTCCAAGGCCGCCAGCAAGGCCACCAACGCGTCGCCGAGTCGCTCGGGCATTCGCCGCCTAAGCCGGGCTGATTCACGCGAAAGGCGCAACGCCATCAGGACTGCCAGCGTCAGAATTTTCGGTCACCGTCCTCTGCCGCGTCCTTCGCACTCTCACGATGGCCTCTTGCCATGGGTTGAGGCACCAGACGAGACGGACCGCAACGCGCCGTCTTCGAGACCTCAGCCAACGTCCTCCGCCGAAACGCGGGAAGCCAGGGAGACCAGGTGGCAGAGGGTCGTGGCCGATCAGCGCGACACGCGACAGTTTGAGGATCAAATGGCTTCCCTCTTCGGGAGTAATTGGCGAGAGCGAGGCTCCGAACGGCTCTCCTCGCAACGCGACGCCGGGCCTCGGGACACGACCGACCGATCCGGTCTGATGGAAGCGCGCTCTTCTAGGACGAGACGAGCTCAGGTGGTGAGCAATAATGCCGGCTGTATTTCCAAAGTAGTCGGGCTGACTCTACTGCAGGTGGCGCCAGTCTCATCCCGACTTGCTGGCGATGCCGACCGCGCGCGGGCTCCACGCGGCAGTCCGCCTCCGAACGACCGGTCGTCGACGGGGACAGACATGCCGCCGCCAGGGTCGTACTCGGCTGTTGCCATCATGACGCGGGCTTCCGGCCCTCGCTACCAATCGTCGCTCCTACGCGACTCCAACGGTGTGCGGAGGCCCCCGCTGGGCCGTCATGCCTTCGCCGTCGACGGGCTGGGGGACCGCGATAGGAGCCTCAGCCCCGAGGTTTGGGATACGCTCCTGACTACCTTGACGCCTGATCCGCAGCCGCCCAGCGCGGGATCGTCCTTCTCCTCCTTGACCCAACACCCCGAGTGGACACCCCCCAACAGGTCGACACCCGACGCCCTCGACGAGGCCGTGGCGGATGCGCAATGCGACTCCTGCGATCACTCCGACACGAGTATGGAGGAGGAGGATGAGAATGCCGACTTGAGGGCCACGCGTCCCCATCGACCGCAGTTGCGAGAGCCGCATCGCCGCATCTCCCCCTTCAACCTCAGCGGTCCGACGTCTGCTGAGAGGGGCGCGTTGTTTAGCTGGGCGATCCCCGCCGGGTCGGCTCCCCGCGCTAGAGGGGACAGCAATGACGACGCCATGGTTCGCAGCGTGCCGCTTGCCAGGCTACTCAACGGCGGCGCCGAGCCATGGGCAAGCCAGGGGTCACCGGGCGATGAGGCGTCGGAAGAGGAAGGCGGCAGCTCGGGCCGGCGGCAGGCCAACAACAACAACAGCAACAACAGCGGCGACTCGTCGGCGCAGACGGTGACGCTCAGCAGTGAGGAGGACTGGTCGGGAATGCGGCGCATCGTGAGCAGCCTTGCGCGGCGTGAGGATATTCCCGATGAGTGGTGGGCCGAGGTAGGCCTCAGCCGCACATTGCGCCGCGACTTTGCGCAACGACCGTAAAGGGGGTCTGGTGAATATCGGACATAGCCAGATGGTGCTGGAGTCGGCGCGGGACGACGCTTAGGAAGAAGCAGACTTACAGTGAAGACATACAGGATTCTGAGGTGTACTTAATCGTGTACGGATACGTTGTGAAGATGATCGTCAGGGTACTATGTAAATGTTCGTATCAGAATGGGGAGGAGCCGAGTGAGAAGATCACTGAGATGTGTGTCTGTAGGTGGTGGACTCGTCCGGTAGAGAGGCCTGTCCAGCATGAGTGTTCCAGCATGAATACCTAGAAGGTAGCAATTCCAGATGATGAGCTCACATGCGAAAGAGCCGTAGGGTAGGTTGGCCATCAGACGACTTTAACTGGCTCTCAACCCTGAGCGACGACGACGCTGATCAAGGTACAGAAATGATCGTCGTAGAACCACGAATAAAGTGCCTTGACTCGTAGACAATTGCCAGTGTCGCAACTTGCAAATCTGCAGGCAATTATTTCCCCCCTTCGACCCTCCCTCTGTCATGCGTGTGGATTTCCATAACCCATGTGCTAATTGCACACCATCTCTTCTTCCCCAGATCTGTACCAGTAGTATTCTGCCTACTCCTCCACCACAAATCAGTCAACTGCCCGTCGAACAAAGCGCCTCGCCGCCACCTTTTTCCCCCGACACGACGGACCTTCGAGGTATATCCTACGATTCTCGGCAACGGAATGCTTGGTCAAATCTAGGTAGCCGATACCTTGGGGACTGCGAATATTCTCAGGCTTGGTTCGACGCGGCTTTCATCAGCTGGCCGCCGCCGGCTGCTCCTCCTCCTCCTCCTCTTCTCCTCTCCCTCGCCTTGCCCCTGGCAGCTGGCGAGCGGATGCGTGCGCTCTTCTCGACATCGGACGCCTGGCCGGGGATGCCACGACCGTTTCTGCTTCTACTGCTCCGTCGTTCGCCCCCTTCCTCCCCTACTATAGGCCTTAAGCCACGGGCTATAGGCTATAAGCTCTAGGGTCCTGCCAAACCTCGCCCATCCATCCCCCATCGTCGCCTTCGATCAGGAGCGCCGCTTCGGCACCGGTACTCGTCGCCATGCCTCCTGAGCGACAGCATCTCCCGCGCGACCGCGTCGTACCCGTTACGCCGTCGAGGAAGGATAAACAGCGCGAGAGTTCTGCCGTTCAGGATCCTGGCCTCAGCGACTACGTGCGTCTTCCACGCCTAACGCTGTGCTCCGCCTGCTGACTTTTTGCCTTTTGGAACCCAACAGCGCCTGGGTGAATGCCTCGGCAAAGGCGCCTTTGGATCCGTCTACAAGGCCTTCAACTGGAGTACCGGCGAGGCTGTCGCCGTCAAGCAGATCAAATTGGCCGACTTACCCAAAAGCGAGCTGCGAATGATTGAGGTGGGGGACTGACTCTTCTGAGTCTCTGTGTGTCTTTGTGTGCTGACACTGCCCTGGTAGAGCGAAATCGACCTCCTCAAGAACCTACTGGTGAGGACTCCCCTTTTGTTCCTCGTCGCCACAGCGTCCTACAGTCATTATCTGACACTTGCCCGCCTAGCATGACAATATCGTCAAATACATCGGCTTCGTCAAGTCGGCTGACTGCCTTAACATCATACTCGAGTACGTTTACCCACCTCCGAGTCCAGTCGTCGACGCGGGCCTCTCGCTGAACCTTACGCCAGATACTGCGAGAATGGCTCCCTACACTCGATTCTCAAGGCCTACGGCAAGTTCCCCGAGAACCTGGTGGGTGTCTACATGACGCAAGTCCTTCAAGGCCTGCAGTATCTGCACGATCAGGGCGTTATCCACCGCGACATCAAGGGCGCCAACATCCTCACCACAAAGGACGGAACCGTCAAGTTGGCCGACTTTGGCGTCTCCACCAGCACACTTTCGGGCGTTCAGGACAAGGAGGCCCAGGTCGTCGGCACGCCGTATTGGATGGCGCCCGAGATCATCCAGCTCTCAGGGGCCAGCTCAGCCTCGGACATCTGGAGTGTCGGCTGCACCGTCATCGAGCTTCTTCAAGGGAAGCCGCCATATCACAACCTGGCCGCCATGCCCGCCCTGTTCGCCATCGTCAACGACGACCACCCTCCCCTGCCCGAGGGCATATCCGCCGTATGCGCCGTCGAAACCCCCGCCGACCCATCTGACAGTGCGCTGACGGGACTTACTTCGTCGCACAGGCAGCAAGAGACTTTTTGATGCAGTGCTTCCAGAAGGACCCCAACCTGAGAGTCACCGCGCGGAAGTTGCTGCGTCATGCCTGGATCGCCGGCTCCCGTCGCGCCGAGGCGCCCGTCTCCAAGGCGCCGGCCAACTTCAACCAGGCCGTGGAGGAGGTCAAGCAGTGGAACAAGGCGCTCAACTCGTCCGACTCGGCGCTGCGTACCTCGACCGGCTCCGACATGGGCAACGCATCCTCGCGCTTCACCACCGGCACCCCCGCCAAGGGGCCCCTGACCCTGGCGAAGCCCCGACCGGGCGCCGAGGCCTTTCGGTCTCCTGAGCTCACCGGTACGCTGGTCTCTCAGCGGAGTTTCCGGCTCGGTTTCGTGCCCTCAGGCTGACTTGTTTTTTTCCTTTTCTGGGCGCAGATGATGACAATTGGGACAACGACTTCGCCACCACCATTTCCCTCAGCTCGCTGCAACTACCCCATCTCAAGCCTCAGGACAACTTTGGCGGCCTCCTGTCGAGCGAGAGGCTGAAGGCTTTCGCGTCCACGAGCGAAGCGCGAACCGACGGATGTTACGACGACATGGAGGGCGAGCTTCTGACCATCAAGGGGCCGTCACGCGACTTTGACTCGCAAGAACAAACGATCCGGCCCCTGCCTGGCAAGAAGATGGCCACGGCAGCGGCGGCGGCGGCAGCAGCAGCGGCGGCGTCGGCCTCGAGGACGCATCAGCGGCCCAAATCGAGCTACGGGAGCTTGGCTCCGGCCGCCACGTCGCTGGGCGGCGGCACGTCTTCGGCGCTGTCGCCGCAGCGCGGGACGGGCAAATTCGAGTTGCCGGCGCTACGTGACGCGGTGTATCGCGAGCAGAGTGTCGAGGACTTTTCGGATCTATTTGTGGATAATGACAACGTCTTCAACCGGACGGTCAACCAGGCTGTCAAAAGGGTAGGTCTCCTCAGCCTCGGCGCGGCCCGCCGCTGCTGCTTGGTGCTCACGAGAAGTGGCAAATAGGGTATACGGGCCACGGACGCGCCCCAGCTGTTCCACCCGTCGGACCTCACCAGCCTGCCCCGGTCGATGCAGGTGCCGGCGGCCAGCGTGAGGAAGAAGAAGGCGCAGCTGCGGCCGTCGGTTCTCCCGGACCGGCCCATGCGGCGGACGCGGTCGTCGATTGAGATTCAAAAATTCGCCGAGGACGACGACGAGGACTTCTCAGACGTCTTCGGCGCGACCGACTCCCTGGGCGACAAGGAGGAGAGCGAGCGCGGATCGGAGGACGGCGGGCTGATGCTCCTGTCCAAGATGTCCAACAACTCGTGGCTGGGCGACGACGAGGACGAATACGACCCCTTCGCCAGCATGGACCCCGGGTGGGACGAGATGGACCTGGAGGCCAATATCGCCAGGGACCGGCACGCCCGGCTGGCCGAGAGGGTGGAGCATCTGGTCGGGCGTCTGAAGACGACGGAGGGCGAGGACATGCTGTCGGGGCTGTCTGAGGATCTGCTGGCGCTCCTGTGGGAGAACAAGGAAGCGAAGAACCTCGTCATCAGCGCGCACGGCCTGCTGCCCATCCTCGAGATCTTGGAGCCGTGTACGGTCAAGAGCAGGCAGTACATGATCCTACAGTTTCTCAAGGTGGTCAACGCTGTAAGTGATGGGACCACCGGGGACTTTTGTTTTGGAAAGGGCGGCTGGGTGGTGTTGAAAGAAGTGGCTGACTTGTGTTTAATCTGCAGATCATCTTGGACGACGTGGAGATTCAAGAAAACCTCTGCTTCGTGGGAGGGATCCCGATCATCACCAAGTTCGCGGCGCGGCAGTACTCGGACGAGATCCGGCTGGAGGCGGCGGCGTTCGTGCGGCAGATGTACCAGACGTCGACGCTGACGCTGCAGATGTTCGTGTCGGCGGGCGGGCTCAACGTGCTGGTGGAGTTCCTGGACGAGGACTACGACAGCGCGCGGGACCTGGTGCTGATCGGGGTCAACGGCATCTGGAACGTGTTCGAGCTGCAGGGCCCGACGCCGAAGAACGACTTTTGCCGCATCTTCTCGCGCAGCAAGATCCTGTACCCGCTGGCGCTGGTGCTTCACCGGGTGCTGGACGAGGAGGGCGAGGACGAGCTGGACGAGCTGATAGAGGGCCGCATCGTCAACATCTTCTACCTCTTCAGCCAGGCGGAGAACTACGTCAAGGAGGTGGTGGCGGACCGGCAGGTGCTCAAGAGCGTGCTCAAGGACCTGCGGCGGATGACGCCGATGCACCAGATCACGATGCTCAAGTTCATCAAGAACCTGTCGATGCTGTCGACGACGATCGAGTCGCTGCACTCGGCGGACGCGATCGAGTTCTTGATCGACCTGCTCAGCTACGGCCTGAGGAAGGGCCAGCGGCACTTCCGCGAGATGTCGAACCAGGTGCTCAACACGCTCTTCAACCTGTGCCGGCTCAGCAAGGAGCGGCAGGAGGACGCGGCGGTCGGGGGCATCATCCCGCTGCTGCTGCGGATTATGAAGACGGAGCGGCCGCCCAAGGAGTTCGCGCTGCCGATCCTGTGCGACATGGCGCACTCGGGGGCCAAGGGGCGGCGGTACCTGTGGCAGAACAAGGGGCTCGACCTGTACGTGAGCCTGCTGACGGACCAGTACTGGCAGGTGACGGCGCTGGACGCGATCCTGGTCTGGCTGCAGGAGGAGACGGCCAACGTGGAGAGCCACCTGGCGGACGGGGGCTTCACGGGGGCCATGGTGTGCTGCTTCGGGACGAACAAGCTCAACGCGTTCGACTCGAACCTGCTGGAGCCGCTGCTGAAGCTGCTGCGGCTGAGCCCTTCGGTGGCGGCGTCGCTGGCGCGGCCGGAGATGTTCGGCGGCATCGCGCGGCGGCTGGGGCACAAGAAGGCGGTGGTGCGGCTGAACCTGCTGAGGCTGGTGCGGGCCATCATCGACGCGTGCGAGGGGGCGGGGATGGTGGTGATGGGGGCGGGGGACGGGTCGAGGACGCTCAACAGCGCGCAGGTGCGGTCGCTTATGGATTCGATCCAGACGCTGGCGGAGACGGACTCTGCCGTGCTCGTGCGGAACCTGGCTTCGGAGCTGGTGCGGTCTCATGGGGGGATGGGGGTCGGGGCCGGGGTCGGGGTCGGGGTGATGATGGGCGGCGGAAGTCATCAACATTCTTCTCAGCCTCATTCTCAGACTCATTCTCAGCCTCAGACTCATTCTCAGCCTCAGACTCAGACTCAGCCTCAGACTCAGACTCAGACTCATCCTCATCCTCAAGGTCAGCAGCAGCAACACCACCACCAACACCAACACCAACGACAGCAACAACAGCGTCGTCAAAACCAGCGCGACTCGTCGTCTTCTTTGATGATGTCAGGGCCGCGGAATAGGATGAGCTTCACACCGCCTGGCGCCTCGTTGACAGCGGGGACTGGACCGACGCCGACGACGACGACGACGAAGACTCGGCCGGCGGCCAGTCCGCATCGTTCGGCAGAGGGGCCTTTTCGTCAGCAGGGACCTACAGGACTTCCTCGACGGGTCAGCGGCGAGACGGGAGGGGGAGGAGGAGCACCGTCGTCTTCATCGGCGTCGAGTCGGTTGCCTCGAACTTCGATCCGTGGCTCATCATCGTCGCGGCTTGATGGTACTGGTGGTGGTGGTGGAAATGCTAGCGAGGTGGCTAACAACCACAAGCGCAGGGCAGGGAAGAGGAGCTGAACGTTTTCTTCTGATTTTCTTGTTGCCCTTGTCTTTTTTTTTTTCCCCTCTTATAACGATCAGAGGCCAACGGAGGATATGATGATGTCCAACGGGCCATGATGTTTTCTGTGAAAATACATGTGTATGTACAGCGATGGGTAAGGGACGGACAAGCAAGGGTTGAGAGGGGGGAGTCGGGGTTCGTGGTTTCGCGATAGGGGGGGGAGGAGTTGTACGTATGTACGACGTATGTACATACATCGTACGCGATGCCGTACATATGTGCGTCACATTGATGCGTACGTCTGTATGTATGTACAATGAGTGAAGGCTTCGGCCACGACGTCCATGTTTGCGAGGGAGGGGGAATGGTATCGTCGATGCTGTAGAGTTGTAGATTGTGAGTTGAGTGATGTCATGGTGTTACCCAGCCAGCCAGCTAACCTGCTGGATAGGTATACTGTCAAACTGTATGTATGTATCCGTAGTATGTATGTATGGACATGTGTCTGAGTGTCTGTATGTAGAAAATGCGATGCATATGTGCGTGTTCTAAGCCGAGAATGATGATGGGAAAGTTTGTTTTCCATGTCCTCTCCTATACAACATACCTGCATACATACATACCTACCTATATTGACTGAAGATAGCTTTGGGGGGTTTAGAGCCGGTTATACATATGTACATACATATATGGTAAGTAAGTGCTATGGATAATAGGAGATGGCTACCTACCTTACCTATGATGGTGGATTCAGAGGGAGATTTTCTTGTCTTCTTCTCTGGTGTTTCTTGTTACTACGATGGGATGGATGTGAAAGGGGTTATGGTGGTGGTGATGGATGTGACTGCGCTTTATAGCCATATACATATGATATTGGTTAAGTATGTAGGTTAGCTACCTAAACTTGATACTGTGGTAGAGCTGAGGCTGGCTACTACCTGGCTGTTGTACGGATATATACATACATATTACGGATGGGTGGATGGATGGTTGAAGTAAGGAGGTAATAATGATGGTAAAGGGAGAGAGGGGGGAAAGATGGGAAAGTGAAAGTGAAGAGACCCGCTTCATCAAGGGTTTATCAATCTCTATGGATAGGGGAAGTAAGGAAGTGGGATGAGATGAGATGGGGCTTGCTCTTCTCATTAGTATGTAGTGTGCTGAAATATGCGTCGAGATTTTTGGTATATGGAGGGATCTGGTTTATCAATCTACATGGGACGATGTATATGCCCTCGTCTTAGTGGGTTGTGTTGATATAAAGTTATCAATCAGCTCGGCATAATAGCTTTACCGGCTTACCTGCCCCCCCCCCCCCCTTTCTCCCCTATTTCTCTGCCGCTCTGCATGCATGTAATAGATGTAGTCCATAAGAGATTTTCATGTACTACGCATAAGATTGTATGAATATACCTTGTCTATATAGACATGAATTATATATAAAGACGTGCAATTTTTTTTTTCTTCTCCTTTCTCTGGTGAAATGACTTGTGCTCGCTCAGCTATCCGAAAAAGCGTGCGTATCTAGGATATACCTGGATAGTAACAGGACTATGCGATACTAATATGATATATAACATCGATATTGATATAGGTAGGTAGGTATCTAGAAGAAGCATCGCAACAACCCACCGGCAAACCTTTCTCATCCTCTACCTCCTCTATGTGGTAGTTAGAATGAAAACAGGTAGGTATGTAGTCGGACACTTTAGCCGAAAGCTTCCTAGGTTTGAAGGAAGGAAGGTAGTTGCAACGACGAGACGATGACATCCCATCGTTGGATGGACGGGTCGAAGAGATTTCAACAGAGACATCACATCATTGTCATCCTATGTATGTGGAAATCATGTCGGCGTGCCGTACTATAGCTGTACAATGCGATACATAGACACTCATATACCGCCCATTAATGCCTCTGAATCAGTCGAGATGTCGATTTCGATCCCTACCTACATACTCCCGAGTCATAATCCGTCCCCATCAACTTCATCTCGGTACTTGTCTCTCCTATCGACGATCTTCCGTTACTTCGGCAGTCGATAATACCGAAGCATTATTTCTCTTCTTCTTCTTCTATCTTTGAATATATTCATCCATCTTGATAGGATACGACGTCAATAATGAATGAGTTGCAAAGACTCTCATCATCCCCTCCCCATCTTAGCTACATGTATAAATAAGAAGACCATCTTCCTTCTTTCAACTCATCAAACTATATCCTATGAATGAATAAGTGAGATACAACTCACCCATCACCCAAAAATGTTCCTCTCCCCCTTCCCTCTCCTCCTCCTCCTCTCCCTCTCCCTCCTCCTCCACCAAGCCCAAAGCACAGTGACGAAACGCCCCCCCCCTCAAACGGCAGATTCGAAAGAGGCAGGAGAACAAGACAACAAAGACCCAGGCTTCGTCTACCTCATCACAACCCTCGAGCCGAGCCAGGTCCTACAGGCTGGCGGTTTCGCCCCCCGATTCTCCCCCGACTTGCCGGACGAGGCTTACGGGTACGCCACCTTCGACGAGAGGGGCGGTCCTTGGATCTTGCTGTATACCGCTACGGAGGCGAGTCGCATCCTCGCTTCTACAGAGGACGAGGCCGAGAATGCGGTTCAGACCCGTCACGTGTATGAGATCGCCACGGGACCGCACATGGTGATGCGTCACCCGGACCCAGACCGCAACACCGGCTTCTGGACGGCAGCGGGCATAGTCCTATCCCAGATCTACCGCCACACCACGTCAGAAAGCCTCGTGAGCGAATGTCGTAGGAGGGCGGCGCGGAGGAGATACGGTTGCCACCCTCGCCATCTCGTCAACTACCGATGGGAGACCTTCTCCGAGACTTTTAACCCGCGGTGGAACGACTATCGTAATTCGGGCTTTCAGCCTTCGCTTTCGGGATATAGGGACGATCATCCGATTTGGCGGTTTAGCAACGTCCGGACCATGATGCCCTTCCCGCCTGTGAGACCGTCCCGACGGGATGAATTCTTCCTCTTCATGAGAGGAATCACCGAGAACGAAGCTGCGTTTTCCCTATTGCTGGGATGGAGGAACCACCTACCGCTGCCGGGGAGTCGATACCCGCACCTGGCCATCTCCTCCGTCGAAGAGGGCGATCAGGTACCGCAGTTCCCGTGGGAAGCGATCCCCATCCCGGACGAGACGCTGCGCAAGACCCTCTCGGACGGGCTCCAGACCGAGACGGAATGCGGACTCGCCATCGCCCTCATCGTCGCTATATGGCAGGCCTGTCCCGCGAGGAGGGGGGCTGCGAAGAGGTCGTTGATGACGGCGGAGGAAGAAGAGATGGTGAGCTTATCCGTCTCGGGGGGTCAAGGACCAGCCTATTGCGCAGCATCAGCAGCGACAACAGCAGACGAGTGCCACCACATTGGTCCTTCTTCTTCCTCTTCCAAATGCAGCCAGCTATCCAACGCAGTCCGCAACCTCAAGAAAACCAGCTCCTCATGCAAAGTCTCATCCTCAGAACGTCCCGGCCACTGTGAGGACGGCCTGGACAGTCTCCAAGTCTACTTTGATCGCTCCAACGCCGTGACCCCTCATGAGATATCCCTCGCCTTCGACGACGGTCCTGCCGTCTATCGTCTGAAATCTTCTCCTTCTTCTTCTTCCTCTTCCTCCCCCGGTTGGAAAGAGGTCGATCTATCGTCTAGTCGGCAGATCATCTCCATCGACAAGGTCAAGTACGTCAGCATCATCGACTCGACACATACGGGTGGTCCCAAGACGGAATGGCGAGGACCTCACTGTGAGAATTTTCTCCCTCCTTTTCTCTCTCTCCCTCTCTCTCCTCTCCAGTATAAGAACAAACTCACACATTCCCTAATATCAAGAACATCACTAACAAAGTCTTGCCCCAAGCATTCAAACTCCGCGCAAAATGCAAACACTCCCCCTCAACCTCCTCCCCCCCCTCCGCCCCCCAAACCCTCGACTTCACCAAATACGCAACCCCCAAATCCTGGTCCCTCTCCAAACAAAGCTGGTCCATTAAACGTGCCCTCCTCCCCCAAACGGTCGGCACCTTCCCCCTCCAACCCCAAGAATGGCTCCCCCACGAGCCCCCCTGCCCCACCTTCAAGAGGCTAGACGTCTACCTCAAGCTATCCGACGACATCGGAGCCGGCACCTACGACAGCCTCTCCCTCGCCATCGGAGGACGCAGCGCCGGCGACGGCGGTGTTGGTGATCCTCCTCCTCCTCCCGGAAAAGCTCGGAAAAACGTCTTCCTCGTCGAGTCCCCCAGTCGCGACTTCGACATGTGGAAATCCCTCGACCTCCGCGCCGTCTTCGGAAGTGATACCGTAGACCTCGTCGACATCCGGTCCGTCGCCCTCGTCGACACCGCCTTTGAGAACGACTGGTTCAGCAGAGATGAGTGGAAGATTGACCGTGCGTTTTGTTCTTCCCCTGACTTTTCTCTCGTTCCCACCACCTCCCCCTTTCCCACCTGTGTCGAGCTATCTATATCAGCATGACCATGATCGTAATCAACGAACTGACCTGCTTTCCATCCATATGTCAACCATCTACTAGACATCAAATTGAAGGGATACTGCGCCTCCTCCCCCACCGTCGCCGTCGTCGAAAAGAGCAGCCCCATCGACGAGTGGCAAGCTCACGGCAACGGCTGGGGTCCGAAGCCGGTATGGTCACGTGATATCAGTCTCGACGACTGGCACGAGATATAAAATCATCACGACGGCCGTACCCGTAGGTTCTTGGCTCGGAGGGGTCCTCGCCTTACACAACTATCAACGTCTTTCGCTCACACGCAACAGCTTTAATGTCAGATACATCTGAGGAGGATACAGTATGTATACACAGAGCAGACACATATCTAGAGGGCCATCAATGGATTTAATTTATATAGTGCCAAGTGCCCATCCAGACACACTCCTAAATAATGCTGTCTTATCTGCCCGTCGTCTAGTCGTGGTTGCCGTCCCGTCCACAACACGTCCGTCCAAGGCATCCTGTGCCCTCCCCGTCATCCTCGTTCTCGTCCTCGTTCTCGTCCTCACACTTTTCGTCTTTCGCGTCCCTTGCCCATTTCCTCCTCCACGCATCTCATCAGGCCGTCTCAGACCGGCCTCTCGTCCCCATATTAGAAGAAGAAGAAGAAAAAACCATGTCAACAGGGAAAAGACTGAGATCAACTATACACTCATGGTAGCTCTCAACGGCCTGTCCATCCGTCGTAGTCGCCATGCGAAGTGAAGAAGAAAGAAGAAATAAGATGCTCAGGAAGAGAAAAAAAAAAGAGACATCCAACACGCACAAGGTGCAATCGTGTCAACAAAACGTCATTACAGTTGCCTCGCCCTTCAAGAGACCGGCGTTGCCTTGCGCTTCTCCACGCTCGTGAGCACCAGCCGAGAGGCCCGGCGTTGACCCTCCGCCGCGTCGTGCGCCTTGGCCACCCTCGGAGCACCGTTCTTGAAGACGGCCGCAAAGGAGTCGTTGCTGCATTCGCCGCTTTCGAAGCTGGAACGCGACTTGTGCCGAGGGTTGGGCCGGTCCGAGCCGATGGCACCCCAGCCTCCGCTCGTCGACGTCCGCGAGCTGCCATACTCCATCTCGCCTGCCAAGATGCCCGAACCACTGCGTCCCGAATCCGAATCGTTGTCCGTCATGGGCGTCGCCAGATCATCGGCCGTCTCCGACGCCGGGCTCATGCTGCCGGGCGAGCTTCCGGCTCCCCTGCGCCTCTCCAGGCCGGCCCGGACCAGGTTGTGCACCGCAGAGCGCCTGGCGCGCGACGCAAAGTTCTTGCTACCCTCGTGCTTGGCCGTCGGCTTTGACTTGAGCTCGTCCAGAGCAGGCGGGCCACGGGGCTGTCGGATCGGATGCTCGCCCGCGCGGGCCTGACCGGGTCCGTAGCTTCCAGTCGTAGGCGTCAGCGGGAACGACGACGCCTTGGGGCCCGCCGACTTGGGCATCTCGTTGAGCTGTTCACCGCCGCCGCTGCTGCTTATGGACGGGGCCAGCGATGACGTCTTCTTATGTCCTCGGCGGAATGCGTTGACAGACGGAGGCGGAAGCGGCGTCACGTCGGAAGGGGAGTCGTAACGTCGCGGGGGCGAAGGGTTGCGAAAGGTTGCCGACGGCAGGTTCTCCGGCGGCGGCGATACCTGAACGCGGGGGGTCGAGAGCTGCTGGAACGCATTGCCACTGGGGGACATGATATGCTGCTGCTGTTGCTGCTGCTGCTGCTCCACAAAGGCGGACGACATCGGAGCCGCATTTGAAGTGGTATCGACGTAGTACTGGCCCGTGACAGGACTGTAATATACCTGCTGGCCCTGACCGAGAGCGGCCTGAACGCCGAGCTGCTGCTGCATGTTACGCAACTGCTGCTGCTGTTCGTATATGGTGAGCTGCTGCTGGGCAAGCTGGGGATTGCTGACGTTGAGCTGCTGAAACTGCTGCGCGGCAGCCTGAACGCTCCTAAGCTGCTGCTGCAGGCGCTGCTGTTGCTGGGCCAGGTACATGTTGGTGGCGACGAGCTGAGCGTAGAGGTTGGGATCCATGTGCTCCTGCGACTGCTCGTCCATGGTGATCTCGGGCGGAGCAAGAACCTGGTCGACCGTGTACTGCTGATGGCCGATGATGGCGGGAAAGCCGCTCTGTTGAACGCCGTACTGCGGAAAGGCCGTCATAGGCGGGTTGCGGAGCATGCTGTCCTGACCGTAGCCGCTAAGATTGGAGGCCATGCTGCTCTTGGCGAGCTGCTGGGCAGAGAGGCTGGAGTTGGCACTCCCAAAGGACGCAGCGTTTGCCGACTTTGGTGCCGTCCTTAGACCGGCCAGCAGGTGAGATCGACTGGTACGTGGAGTGGGGACGCTACCGTCCTTTGCGTTGGAGGAGCTCTGCTTGATGGCGTCGAAAGAGAGGGGTTTGATATTTTGGCTGCCGCGGCGCGTCGCCAGGTTGCCCGACATGACGAGCCCGGAGGTTGGCGGAAAGGTGTTTGAAGACATCTGAGCAAGGCCGCCCGCGTCCATGGCTCAGGAAGACGTTTGACTTGACGAAAGACGGAGCTGAGAGAGAAAGAGGCAATTGTGAAAAAGGGTGAGTGAAGAGGAGTGTTGCAAGTTGCGAATGCCTGGACGTATCAAATGCGGTAAATGATACGGCCGGGTGACTGTGTTCTCGAGGCGAGATCAGTAGCACAGATGCAAATCGTACAGGTGGCGAAGTTGTCGTCGTCTGGAGCGGCGAAAAGAGGAATATTGGGATGAAAGGAAAACGAAAAGATCCGATGACTAGTATCGGATCGAAATTAAAGAGTCGGACTGGAGATGCTGTGAGTCGAGAAAATGAACAAAATGTGTGTTGTTTCAAGACGACGGAGGGGCGAGAGAGAAATCGGACAGGCTCGATGCAGGTGACTGCGTCAGGCAGAAAAAAAAAGTCAGTGGACTGAAGGCCGGGCGGTGGACGACGAAGGATCAAGGGCTTACGGCGGGGCTATCGCAGCTGGTGGCCCAAACGGACGCGTCGACCGAGGCAAAGCAGAGCGGGCAGGAAGCGACTCCGCAACTGAGAAGATGTTGGTTGCCGGCACCGAGTCGCGAACCGAGGAGCGAGGGGTAGAAACCGATCGTCCGATAGAAAACGAGGCGATGCAAAAGAGGCCGGAGTAACTCTCGAGAGAAGGGGGAGAAAGGATTAAAACAAGGTGACAAAGCTTGAGGGTTGACGAATGCAAGGAGTGCCCGAAAGTAGTAGTACAGTCAAAAAAGTGGTGGCCGAGATTACCGTCGAGCCGGGGTATCCCAAAGCCTTTTTCTGGACCCTCGTTGGGCGCGTACTTTTGATGCTTTTTAATCCCTTTCCCTTGCTTTTTTTTTTTGCGTCCTTCGTTCCTTCGTCCGTGAAATTTTTTCCTTGTGCGGTTTTGTTTTAAATTCTCGTATCCGTCGTCGCCAGGGATGAGCCGAAAGAGAAGGTGATCGGAAGTCGCGATGAGATGTTGGCTGATGACAGAGCTGTCAGAGAATGAAGAGGCGGCGCGGAAGAAGAAGGTAGCTGAAGAAGAGAAAGAAGGAGAGAGAAGGTTGTAAAAAAAGGACACAAAGAAGGAGAGAAGAGAGTACGGATAGATGGAAGAGAGGGGAGGTCGAGAGAAAGAAAGCGGTGTGCGATGATGGATATGAAAAGGGAAGGGAGAAAGGAGAAAAGAGGAGCGGAAAGAAAGAAAATAGGATGAAAGAAGAAGTTGCAGGCAAGAAGGAGGAAGACGGACGGAAGAAAAAAAAAAAAGGGGGGGGGAAGGGGAGGGGGGAGGGGGAGGGGGAGGGGGAAGAAGAAAAGGGGGGGGAAAGGAAAAAGGAAGCACGGCACTTGACTGCCGCCGCATGGGGCGAGGCGCAGCGTGGCAGCCGGTATAGTAGAGGCGAGATATAGGTAGGT
>PDHP01000017.1:168289-231446 GCA_003339455.1 Ophiocordyceps camponoti-leonardi (nom. inval.) | reverse complement strand
GGGAAGGGAGGAGGGAAAGAAGAGGAGGGAGGGGAAAGAAAAGAGAAAGGAAGAGGAAGTGGCGGGCAAAGAGGAGAAAAAAGAAAAAAAAAAAAAAAAAAAAAGGGGGGGGGGAAGGAGATGGGAGAGAGAGAGAGGTGGGAAAGGAAGAGAGGAGAGGAGGGGGGGAAGAAAGAGGAGGCGGGCGCGTGGGAGGGGAAGGAAAAAAAAATAAGATAAAAGAAAGAGAGAGCGAGAGAGAGAGAGGAAGAAGGAAAAGAAGAAAGTAAAGAAAAGAAAAAGAGGAGAAGGAGGAAGAGGAAAAAGGAACAGGACAACGCGCCAGGCAGAATGGCAGGAGCGGGATGGGTAGCCGTAGATGTAGGTACCTTGCACACAGTGAAAGGGAGGGGGGTCACTGTATTATGGACACCTACCACTATGTACTCTCCAAATACAGCGTCGAAACCACCTGGGGCATGCACTGTCGTACAGGCTGAACTCCCTGGGAAAGCCTTGGAGGGGGGGATGATGGGGGGGGGCGTCGGCGGCGCCTTTACTCACCTGTGACCTTAGTACCTTTTCGTAGTACGGATGATGGAGGGCGCATAATTCTGCCAGCTCGGCGCCAATGGCTGCAGCGGAGCGAGGCAAGGAGACGGAGGGGTTGGGGCCGGGCGGTGGGCCAATCAGATGTCGTCTACTGAGAGGACCCACAGGGGACTCGGCGGGGATGAGTTGAGGAAGGCCAATAGGAGTGCAGGGGAGGGAGGGAAGAGGTCATGATCGGTGATGGGCCAATAGCAGAAGGCCGTTGCTCGCAGTAGTATCCGTAGTAGGGGTCCTTGAGCTGGAGAGCTTCGTATCTGTACATTTATTGTGTGGGTTAGGTCCGGGGTCCCCCATGTATCCATACACATGAAGACCCTGCGCAGACCTCTCTCTCTTCTTTTCCTTTCTTTTTCTTTTTCTTTTCATTTGCCCCCCCTTTCTCCCCCCCTCTCTCCCCCCCCCCCCCTCCTCTCCTTGTCGTAGTCGATTTACAACACATGCATCATCGCACAGTCCTCCCGCTGGCCAATGTCCTCTACAACTCCGACGGCTCCAGTCCAGTCCAGTCCTGCCTGGCTCACCCGGAGCAAGCATCGAAAAACCTCCTCCCCACCTCTGGAATGCCTCGTGCGAACGCGCCCGCGCTCCACCCCACCCACTCGGAAGGGATGGATGGGCGAGTTATGTAAGTACAAGTAGGACCGGAGGCCAATGAGGGCGCGTCGGCCCGACCTGCGACATGCGCTATTCAATACAACCGAGTCTGCCTCGCTCTTTTTTTTTGTTCCATCCGTGAAGGACTGGCGATAATAATAAGAGGCAGAGAGGCTAGTCATGAGCGCGCGTGCCTGTAGCCCGCGTCATGGCAGACAGGCATTCATTCGCAGCCTCGCCAACCCCATCGACTCGTGTCCCCGTTCATCTTTGTTCTATCAGCCTGCCCGTCGTTCCGTTTTTTTTTTCCTCTTTCCTGCAATCCACTTCATGTGTTTCGCCGTCTCCCATATCCTAATGAGAAATGCGCGGCGGCGGCACTGGCTAGTGCACGTCTACTCCCTCCTGTAACTTCTCCCCATGGCTCCCCCCCTCTCCCCCCCCCCCCCTGGCGGCCCTGCCTGATCTGCCAGCGGCTGGTCCGGGGCGAGGCACTCCGTTTCACGATCCGTCCTCGAGACAATGTCTTTTTTTCTTCGCGCGAGGCAGAGTAGCACTGCACCGGCAAGCGGTCCGGCCGGGCTGTCTGTCCTGTCAGCCTGTCAGAGGTTGACGTTGACTGCCTGTAGCCTCACCAGTAGGGTAGTGGTAGGCTGGTAGGCTGAACCTCCGTGCTACTGCTACGGCATGTAGGGTAGGTCGTGTCGTAACAAAATCAGCGATTAATCATTCCCTTGGCTGCTTCGTTTCCCAAACCCCTTTTCGCATCTTCTCCTGTTTCCCCCCCCCCCCCCCCGCCTCGATATTTCGCATCCCCGATTTTTCCTTTTTACTCCCATCAACTCTGCCTCTCCCATCCCATCTAGCGCTCAGCCTCGGTGCGCTGCTTGACACCGCCCGCACTTATTGGCACGGTTCTTTTTAAAGGCACAGCTGCAGGCGCATGTGTTCTAAACTTGGCGCGCCTCTTCCCCCGCGTTTCACGCCCCCCCCCGTGAATCATCTGCTGCTTATATCCGTAATAATGCTTTGTTTCCCCGGCACTGGGCTGTGGGCACTGCATGGCGCCTGCGAGAGACGATTTTTGGAGAAAAACCGCGGCCGTGGTGCCAGCAATGGGTAGCATTAGCAATAGCACGACTGCTACCTGATAAAGGTAGGTCACTACGGAGCACTAACAGGCTATTGAGGGTAGGCAGACCGTACCTAGGTAGGATAGAGTGCGCATCCCTTTGTCGGCTCACCGGCGCTAACAAAGCCAGGGAAAACACCAACAACAGCCCGGCCATTGATGGCACAGACGCACATTACAGATAGATATGCGCTTTGGTATCCGAAGAGCCATCTGAGCATTTTCTGAGCTCCCGCATCAGCAGCAAGCAACCACATCCACCACACCCCAATCCCACAACTCATAACCCATGTCAGGGGCAAGCCGCGATGACCTGCAGTGACTGATAAGCACTAAGAGGCGTAGCGGCACACTGTTCTGGCTGGAAGTGCGTCTCTTCTGGCAGACGTGGCACTGTCTTTCCCTCCACGGAAGCTAACCACTACGCTGCTTGGGCACTAGTACGGATATCCATAGCTTCCATAGCATCAATGATATTGATGGGTGATGAGTGATGATGATACATGCGGACACGGATACGTGCATGCATATCCGTACATTAGTATCCGTACGGTAACTCAGAAGAGTCTGACATGCTCGGAGGCTGCTTCGTATCCGTCCATAAAACAATGCCGTGCCTTACATAAGACCTGGCTTTATGACGTGGCCCTTTCATACTAATAAAGGGGTGCACCGTCCCCCGCCCCATTATCGATGACATCCACGCGCCAGCTTCGGTTTATTGTTGCTCCCTTTCCACGTCACTTTAGTCAACCTTGGGTTCCATCATCGAAACCGTTGTCGAAACCAACCATCTTTCCTTCTTCAGTCAGTGGTATCCAGCAGTACGGAGCATCTAGCAGCCAGTATCTGTCAAAAAGCCTATCGAAACTTGTTCTACAACCTGTCTCGTCCCCCCTTTTCTTCTGATCCCGTATACATATACAGACAGATACACCGAGGTTATTTCTGCGGGCCGCCTCCACAATTGCCCCCCTTCCCGTTGGAGACGAGGCAGAATCCGCGACCCCTTCTCCCGGTCTTCGTTATCCGGCCTCCTCGGAACGATCAAGCAGGGAACTGGCTGGCTGCCCCCGAAGCCGATATAGTCTCTTGCGTGTCGATCGCGGCATCGGCCCCGCTCCAGAGGGTCGGGTCCCCGGGAGGATGGGTGAGTCGTGTTTCGAGTGAAGCGTTGCGTCGTCGACCACAACCTTGTTCTTTTAAAAATTCCCAAGGATTTCTATTCTGCGTTTCGGTGCCAGTGACTCATCCGATGTCTCGACATTGACATTGGGTGACCCTTATGACGATTTGTTCCTCGTTGACCTCAGAGTAAGTGCAGCGGGAGGACACGGACTGTATGATGTGACGCCGATGACGACCGATCTTCGAGATGCCTCATGTGTGTGATTACCTGGACCAGACTCTGACTCACGAAGACGACTGTCGTGCCGCGATGACGGTTTGGATATCTGTCAGCTATCCACGACGTCGCTACTCGTCACGAACGCCCTGTGCGGCCGTGTAAATTGCGTCGACTATTGTACGATAAACGTCCAGGTTTCGGCTCGCATGACGACTTGCCAGTAGCCGGCGGCGAGCGCCCGGAGGCAAGAGCAGTATTCGTCTCGACCTGGGCTGACTTGCAGTGTGCGCCAGAGCTATCCCACTCCAAACGTCTTCCAAACGTCTTACAACGTGCCGGAAGCGCATACGAGGTCCTTCTAGAGTCATGAGAAGTCAATCAATAAGATTCCACATAATTCATGATGTGTTTCCTTTCACGTCAACCGTTACGGTATTTGTCTGATCAACCTTGCACGGATCTTGTTGATGATTATGTTGATGATCATTTTAGTCCGGCTGGGCTCGGAGCTGATGATGCCAGATGGTATCTCACTGGGCGTCGCGAGAAAGGATGGCTTCCTGACAAATGACAGATGCCCATGGCCTCGGCGCGCCGGCCGATGTTCAGGCAGGAGATTGGTTTTTACGTCGACACCATCCGGACTTGATATACGTATGCCAAGAGATGGATCATGAGAAGGCAGTCGCACAGATCCGACGATGAATCCTTCTCACTTCTCCGGGGAAGCGGTAGGGCTGACGGGCAAGCTGGGCGGCTTTTTGTCTCCCCATCCTTGACAGGCGTCTCTGCACAGCCTCATCTCCAAGCCTGTCGTTTGCCCGATTAATGTCGATCGATTGGGCCAACGTCTGCATGCCTGCTGCCTTGTTTTCGAAGACTTCGTCTCGACCACTCAGAGGCTCGACGCCGGCCCCCTCTTCCCATGAACGGCTTATCACGCCCTTCCCCCCCCCTCCATCATCAGGGCATAAGATTCGGGGTCGAGATGAGCCGGTTTTGCCCATTCGGGAGAGGCTCTTATCGCTGGCTCGACCTGCTGACGATGACCTCACTTTTGCGGTGTCGACTTTCCCTGTTGAGGTGTCCTGGTCATGATGGAGAGGGTTGTTTGTTGGCCTGCTGATGCGTGAATCTATGTTGCTTCTTTCTCTCTTGGGAAAAGTCGGGATGAACGATGCGGACAACCTGGTTCCGGAAGGCCCAAGTCCGTCTTACACCCGACGATTCGACGAGGGCTGGCGGTGCAGAAAAGTTCCTCGCCTTCTTTAGTCGGACGCAAGCGATCGCCGCGTGGAAGAGGATTCACAGTTTAGCTGGGAATTGGATTTCTCCGTCATCGTACACTCGTACTGTCTCCTCCTTCTCTCGTAGCTTCTCGAAAGACGAAATAGGCTTGTAAGACTTGCCTCTCTTTTCAAGTTGTCTGTCTTCTGCGGTGGAGACGAGGCGATATATGTTCAGCATTCTATGACCATCTTCTTCCCATGCGTGTGAGAAAGACAAGATGAGAAAAGACGACGTGGTTTTTACATGAGAGTTGTAAATCATATGATATGTCATAAGTCGTATAACAACATGGCCAGCTTCCGACGCCAAAGAGGCTGCTCCCAAAGCCATGTGATATGTACAAGCGACCCGTCTCACCCTCCTCTCTTCAATCTTCTCAAAAGAACAAGACAAGACAAGACAAGGAGGCTAAGCCATCTCCTCCGGCGTGACGGCGGCACCGTAAAACCCCCCGCCGGCAGCAGCGCAGGCGAGACAGACGCCACCGCCGTAGACTCTGGTGTGGCGCTTCCACCCCGTTCCTTCGTGGTCGAGGACGGATATGATTTCCCCCTTGACGTCGACGTCTCTCCTTACCGGGTGTAGTGCTGGAGGGGGCGGAGGGGGAGAAGTAGAAAATGATGAAGAAGTAGGGGGAGGGGGAGGGAGCGTGGGGCTGGTAGGTGGGTATGACCTCGGCGAGAAGGATAGGTCGGCGGAGGGGTTGGACGGCAGCATGGGGATGCCGATGGGTAGAGTGCGGGCGTAAGAACGACGAAGAGGGCGTGAAGCCGTGGCCGTCGTCGTCGTCAAAGGCGAAGAAGAAGAAAGAGGAGAAGAAGAGGAGTCTTCGGCGGGGAAAGAAGCGGGGAGAAAGACGGGAGGCGTCGTCGCGAGATAATCCGGGTTCGGCTGGTGGATGAAGCTATCGTGGCGATGGGGCGCGTCGTCGACTGCGAAGATGGCCGAGCTTAGCTCCGGCGGCGTCAGGGGCGGAGCGGGAGGGAGGCGGGAGAGGAGGAAGGGAGGAGGAGGAGGTGGGGCCGGATGCGAAGACGGAGACGGAGACGGAGCGGGTCCGTCGTCCATGATGACTACCACCTCTACCTCTTCCGCCTCTGTCTCCGCCTGGTCTTCGTTCTGGTGAGGATCGGAAGACGTATTTTCCTGCATTTGAAGGCTCATCTTCTCATCTGAAACCGACGTAGGAAACGAAGAGAAGCTGTCCTTCCGCGCTTCCTCCAAAGAAGCCTCTTCGTCGTCGTGGAAGCGCAAAAGCTGAGCTTCACCACTCCAACTCTTCCTCCCCCTTGACAGAAGACGACGACGACGACGACGGGCACGATCCCCGCAAGAAAGACAAGAAAGGAGACGAAGGAAGGCAAAGCGAAGGATGACGACGACGGCGAACAGGGCGAGAGCGGGCTGTACCCTCGTGGCCCAGGCGTGGTAGCGAGGAGGAGGAGGAGGAGGAGACGTCCTCAAGTAGCTGTAAGGGTCGCAATCTGGGGTCGGTAATAGCATTCGATTGGTTGTTGGCTCCATCTTTTTCTTCTTCTTCTCTTTAGCGAGCTCGGGTTTTGTTCTTCTCCTTTCGGGGGCGAGGGAAAGGGGGGGGGTGTCCGATTCCCCACGCTACTTTCTGTCGTCAGACGGGGGCGTAATTGTGAGTTGAATGGCTGAATGTAAGAGGATGATTAATTTGTGTGATTCTTCTTGTTCTTATTCTTTTCCTTGATGAATTGATTGGAATTGTGAATGGTTATTCGTGTGTGAATAATGGTTCTGTGTGTATCCGTATATCTCCCCGTGTGTATAGTTGATCGTGGTCTGGGAGGAGGCCCGGGTTGGTTGAGAGGGGGTGGAAGGTGATCCGAGAAAAGCTTCGTTTCCAACCGTTGTCTGCCCCGGCTTGGCTTTCCGTTGGGAAGATGAATGAAGCTTGTTGTTGAAGCTGATAGGCTGAGTATGATGTCGACCGGAGAGAAGGAGAAGAAGAAGAAGAAGAAGAAGAAGAATGAGGAGGAATGTTGGCGTCTTTTCTTTATATCTCTTCAACCCGGGGGGGGGGGGGGGGGGTTTTGTATACTGAGGGTAGGTAAGTAAGGCGTTTATGTACCTGCCATATAACCAAGAAAGTTCGGGGTCGTGGAAACCTTTTTATGGAAGATGGATGAGATGGATGGATGAGATGAAGTGAGATGGATGAAGCAAAGCCTTGAGAAAAGGGATGGGGGGGGAGATGGAGAGAGAAAGGGGGGTGGCAAAGGCAGGGAGGAGGGGTGTGTGTGGGTGAGAAGAACCATGGAGGTGAGAGAAAGAGGTGTATCCGTAGGTAGGTATGTTAAAGAAGAAAGGGAAAGGATTTACTACTTCTGTAACAGAGTAATAACCCCGGTAGCTAGCAGGGCTTAGCCTCAAGCTCAGCTATAGCTTGCTAGCACCGAATTTCCACTTTTGGTCCTCTTTTCTCCTCTCTTCCCTTCTCTCTCTCTTATGTCTGTGTGTCCGTGTGTGTCTCTCTCTCTCTGTGTGTGTCTGTGTCTCCTTGGGCAGCTGGGCAACGGGGGGGGGGGGGGGGGGCAAAAGAGTAAGTCAGTCAGTCAGTATCCGTAACACAGGCTCTCTCTCCCCCGCTATCATCAAGGATAAATCACCTTTCTTTTCTTTTGGCTCACACCCACTCTTCATGTATGCATATACTGCACTCACCCCCTCCTCTCTTCATCCTCGCCTTGCTGAATAGTAGGTACGGATACCGTAGGCTGGGCTGGGTTGGCGGGGAAGAGCAAACAAAGAGGGGAGGGGGGGTTCATGCTCAGGTGGGTGCGTGCAATGCATCAGCGGAAAAGAGGAAGAGGAAGAAGAAGAAGAAGGAAAAAAAAGATGGTAACGTGATAACTTAAAGGGGGGAATCTATGGGAGAGATGGCGAGATCAGACAATTTACTTTTGCCTCTTTGAGACGTACAGATATATCCGTAGTATGTCCAATGTGAATCGATTTCCAACAGCGCTGAAAGAGAAGATATAGACTGAAAAAGGGGGTTCAAGAGAAAGAAAGAAAGAAGGAAAGGAGAGATAAAAAAGGGGGGAAACGGAAAAAAAAAAGGGAGACTTGGTCGGTCAAGGCTTTTTTGATCTGTGTTATCACGTATCTTACCACCGATCAGTGTCGGCTGAGAGAGAGAGAGAGTGTGTGTGTGTGTGATTTTTTTTTATTTGGCTTACAGATGGGTATCAGGAGAGCGGGATTCCGCTCATATCTGACTGTTAGTATCCGTATGTATGTTAGAGTGAGTGAGTGAGTGAGTGAGTGAGCGAGTGAGTCTGTACTGAGTATCCGTAGAAGTGAAGACATACTGCGGAAACAACGGTCAGTAGCCGTCGACAGACGCAGAACAAGCCCAGCTGAAAACCAAACAAAAAAAAATGAAAATAAAAAAACTAACAATAAAATCATCAACAACTTCGTCAGGCGAGAGAGAGAGAGAGAGAGAGAGAGACTCATCGAGCCGACGGTACATTGCAGGAAGGGGACGACGCGCCCGCCGCCACGGCTCTTTGAGACATTGTAGTGAGAGGGAGGGAGGGAAGAAACTGGGCTGAGCTGGAGGGGGGGGGGGATAAAACTGGGGGGGCTGGGCTGGGCTGGGTTGGGTATTAGCCGGATGGATTCGATGCATCAATTCGATTCATCACGGTCCGGGATAGGGATAGGGATATATCCGTACAGACATTTATATGATATAGGCTTCTTTCGTCGTTGTTCAGTCTCCTATGATCCATTATCCGCCTGATTGCCATCTTCTTCATCAATGACACAATTCACTCTTCCATCACGGCTCGTCTTCCTCTCAACTATCCGTATATACAACAGTCAACTGATTCAGTATATAAAAGGAAAAAAGGACAGTGGATTCCATCTATCAAAACCATCCCAGTCACACATAAAAAAACACCAATCAATCACACCATCATATCGCTAACCAAAAGCAAAGCCCCAAGTTAACCAGACCCCCCTTCTCTCTGTCCCCTTCAAAAAAAAAACACACACATATCCGTAGAGCGCATGCATACAAGCCCCCCCCTGCTCAGCTGAACGTCTTATTAGCACATCTACGGATACTCAGACTGATAGTCCTTCTAGGCACAACAGAGCACACACACACACGCCACAGAGTCAAAGAAGAAGAAGGAGGAAGAAGAGGAAGAAGAAGAAGAAGAAGAAGCAAGAAAAAAAAAACTTATGTATATCCTCACCCTTTTTCTAGAAGAATATCCCGCTCGCCGACACCGGCCTTTTCTTGGGATTCTTACATACTTACTATATACACACCCTCCACCTTTCAATCCCAAGCCTCCACCACCTCATCCTCATCCTCATCCTCCTCCTCCTCCACCCCCATCCAAATCTACCTATGTTGTATATATGGACAAGGGGGGAAAGGAAATGCCGAGGTCAACGTCACATCGTGGGAATCACCACCAAATATCTAGGTACTCCGTATCCGTATACGTGAATAAAATCTAAGATCAGTAATAAATCGCCACACCCAAGCAAAGAAGACAGAGAGTGAACAATAAAAGCAGAGATCCGGTTGGATGATCACCTACGGATACATACATACATACTAACCTACCCCTTCCTTAGTTAGTACCCGGAAAGGAAGTGCCATCTCCGTCAGCCTTACGGGGAATCCGCCTTTCAACTTATCCATCCATCAAGATGACCACCATCCCCCCTGTTTATTTTTTTCCTTCCTTTACCCCCCTTCTTGTATGTATACGAAAGGACAGAGATACCCTGTAAAGCTCATGATGGGCTCCTCTTCCATCTTTATTGATTAACCGCCTGAAGAAGAAGGATTGACTCGCTTTATATTAGCCCTTTGCCTTTCCCCTTTCCCTTACGAGGGGAGTCGAAAAATAGAAACATGGCATAAGATAACATGATATAACATGAGATAACACCCATTTCCATCATGCCAAACCGGAGCTGCGATTCAAGCCCGAACCCAAAGCTCAAGCCCAAGTCCAAGCCCCATCCATATTCCTACTATCTATCCACCGCTTACAGAGCATATCCGGAGTTAAGTCAAGTTACGGAGTAGTATCTATCTAGTGATAATCCCCCCCCCTTTTTCTCTCCTCGCAGAACAACGGATCAGAGATCAGAGATCACAGATCAGGGATCACACACACACAAGAGAGACACACATACGAATAGACGACGACACTAAACTAGTAGACAGGCAGGCAGTAAAACCAAGTTCGAAAAATATTCTCCGAGTCAAAGACCGAAGCTAAAACCTTCGATTCCTTTCTCGCCCCCCCCCCCCCCCTCACCCTTTTTTTCCCTCGTGACGGCCTGGCCCGTGTCTCACCCACACTCTTTTTTTTTTTTCAGCCAGGTTCGTTCGTTCGCGACCTGACCTGACCTTACTTCCTTCTTTTCCTCTTTCTCTTTGGGTTGGTATTCTTAGGATACAGCTTGATTTGCTTAAACTCACATGTCCTACTTATATACTAAGTCCCAAAGAGGGAATTTTTTGTCTTCCGCGGATGCTTCTACCCGAGCTGACTCTGCGACGTGAACTAATAAGTAGAACGACGACGAGAATGTCACAGCTGCAGTCGATGACCACCGTCCCCCGACCTCGTTCGTTTCTCTTCTTTCTTTTCTTTCGGCTTGCCCTCCTTGTCTATCCCATCTCATCTACCTATCAGGTACGGATACCTGTCTGCCTTTTCATCTCAACATTACTGGTAGTATACGGAGTGTCCGTATGTACACAACACAGCTCACCAGATCAAAACATCATGTTTCATACTCCGTACATGAGCGATTACTACGGATAGCCAGCCGCTCCTCGAATACGCTCTTAGTAGGAAACTACCTACCTACCTACTAGGTGAGTATGGGCTGGGCACACCGTTATCGCGTCCGAGCCGCCGCCGATCCGCATAACACCCTTCAGTTTTCACTCTTTACCACGGGCAGAGAAGAACAGTCAACCACCAATGTCCATTTCTCAGTATCCGTATCCGTATCCATATCCATATCCATATCCTGTCCATATCCATCCATAGCCATATCCTATCCATATCCTATCCATATCCTATCCATATCCTATCCATATCCGATTCGTACCTGCCTGTCTGCTTGCCTGCCCATAAAACCGTGTATATTCAACCCCCTTTTCATCATCTCACCACCCTATCCCTCTCAATCTCACCCTCTCAATCTCACCCCCTCAACTCTCAACCTAACTCTCAACCCAACTCTCACCCCAACCCAAAGCCCCCCCAAAACCTCATCCTCATCCCTGTTATAAGACCCCAAGGGAATTCACAACGAAAACCAACCTCAAAAGAAAGACACGCGCATTAAAAAAAAGAAGGAAGGTAATTTTTTTTGTGTCCAAGTTTCGTACTTCCCTTTTCATTTTCTTATCCTGTAAAACCTCTGCGTTGGTAGAAAAAATCATAAAGGGGGCAGCCAAAGTACACACAAGAAAATGAAAAAAAAAAGAAGGGCAAAAATATGAGTATAAAAAAAGAGGGCGAAAGTCGTGATAGCGGTAAGCAAAAGATCGAAAGAAAGGGGAAAAAAAAAATGATGCTGAGAGAAAAATTAAACAAGAGAAAGAGAAAGAAGAAGGAAAGACAAACAAAACAAAACAGTGTCAAAAGCCCGCAAGGTCTCTGTAGATGCATCACACTCAGGGGTATACTCCATCCTTCCCGCTCCCAAACACACATGCACATGTATACATACGCAACTCACCCCCCAAGCCCCTTAAACACCCACCGTCAGCTCCATCGCCTCCGACGCGGCAGCCACGCCGCCGCTGGAGCCGGCATCTAGATCCTGCGTGTCGCGCTCCTCTTCCATCATCTCGATGATCCCGTCAAGGTTGCCGTCCAGATTCTCGCTGTCGCACGGATCCAGACACCGCATCAGCAGCTTGCGGAACTTGTCAATCTTGTCGTCCGTCCCCACCATGCTGAGCGCTTCGACGTAGTCCGCCTCGGCCTGCCGCTGCTCCGCCAGCCTCTGGCTCACCTGCCGCGCCAGCGCGAGCCGCTCCTCGTACGTCTCCTCCGCCACCGCCCCGCCCTTCGTCGACGGCTTGCCGAGGTCGCTGTCGACGGCTTGCTGGATGTGCAGCCTGTTCTGGTGCGTGATCAGAGACAGCACCTGGTGCTTGGCCAGGTTGGCCTCGTTGTTCATCTTCGCCGCCACCTCGTCCGGCTCGAGCTGGGCTTCGAGCTCCGCAATCTGCTGCCGGGCCGCCGCGTGCTCCGCTTGCGTGTTGGTCAGGATCCGCCGCGCTTCCGTCTCGGCCGCGTGCTTCTCCTGCCACTCGGCTTCGTAGCTCTTGGCCAGATCATGAAACTTGTCGACGATGAGGGACGTGATGCGCGTCTGAATTGTCCGCGCCGCCACCGATTGAAAAGTCGTCACCGCCGCCGCCGCCGCCGTTGTCATCGTTGTTGCCGGCGGCGGCGGAGGCAAGGGCTTGCGCGACGATGACGACGTCGACGACAGCTTGTCGCCCGCCAGCGCGTCGCGGAACGAAATGTGCCGGAGAGACTCCGGCGCAAAGGGCGAAGATGACCGCTGAGGCCCGCGGTCCTTCTTAGCCGCGTTGAGCTCCATGATGAGGTCCTCGGCTCGGACGCCCTCCTTGTTGGCCAGGTCCGTCGACGCGTTGCGGCCCAGAAGCGCGCGGATGCATTTGCGGGCGTTGCGCTGCGCCGCCAGGTGCAGCGCCGTGTTGCCCTCGTCGTCCTGCACGTCGAGCAGCTGCTGGAAGGCGCCCGGGTCCAGCGTCTCCTGCAGCCGGTTGAGGATGTTGTCGAGGTAGTACCGCGAGCAGGACGGGCTGAAGACGCGTCCGTTCTTCATCACCGCCGCGTGGTGGATCACCGTGCAGCCAGAGTTGTCGCGGGCCTCGACCGTCTCGAAGAGCTCCTTGATGACGGCCGGAAAGGTCTGCTTCTCGTAGCAGTTGGTAAAGTTGACCGACCTCATCAGCGGCGTCTCGCCCCGGACGTTTTTGACCGCCACGTTGGCGTTGAATCGCCTGAGCTGCTTGATGACGTCGACGTCGCCCATGGCCGACGCCCAGTGAAGCGCCGTGTGGTTCTCGGCGTCGATGGGCCAGTTGGGCTGGAAGTTGGGTGGCGGCTCCGGCTTCACGGCTGGCTGCTCGTTTCTAGAGAGGAGGAAGTAATCCAGCAGCTCGTCGCCGTAGACGCCGTGCTGCTGATCCGTGAGGTCTTCGCGCTTGCGCTTGCGGTGGCCCGTCGACGCGTGCGACATGTCGTACCGGTCGTCGTCGGCCATGTACGAGGCCGAGGCCACCGTGAGGTTGTCCGGCGTGTCCTCGTCGCCCATGACGGCCGAGCCGTTGTCGTAGTCGTCGTGCACCACGGCGGAGCCGGGCGCAGGAGCGAGCGGTGCATTCTGCATTACCGCCGTCGACGGCAGCGCTTTCGAGGCAGCAGCCCATTTCGGGCCGGACGAAGGAGGGCGGGTCTTGAAAGCCTTGGGCTTGGTCGCATGTCTGGGCGCCGGCGGCGGGCTTTCGTTTCCCGGCACGTACTCGAAGATGGGATGGAGACGTTGATAGACTTCGTGCCGATGAGCCAGAGCCTCGCCGGCGTCGAGTGGAATCCAGGTGCCTGATCACTGTCAGCTGTCGAGAGCAGGGCCGGGAAGAAAAGAAGATGAACAAACCTTGGTATTTGCCGTATCCGCCCTGGATTTTCTCGTGAAGGTCCTTTTGCACATCTCGTTCCAGAATTCGTGTGCGGGCAGGCTTGTCGAAGCCTGCGGCCTTGAGAATATGCGTGGCATTGATCCAATTATCGCGTCTCCTTCGCATCACATGCTCCTTGAGGTCTTCGCCGAACTGGTATTCGTAGACGGGTATCTGAAGCACGCAGAGTTAAGCCGAGGGGTGGTCCGAGGCGAACAAGTTAAAAAGCTCACCCCACTGTACGTGCCACTGTAGATACCCGGACCGGGTGCAGGGCCCTTGACCATGATGACGACGCTTCCTGTTCAACACTCGGCCAGCCAGGCGATAAAGAACGAGGCGATGATGATAATGGTTGGTTTTTTTTTTTTTTTTGCGTTGAGACCAACACGAAGTCGTCGAAATTGCCGTGTATGAAAGGAGTGACTGGGGTTAGAAGGGCAAGGGGGAACGACTTTGACTGGGACTGTGATGAGCCGAGGGAGGCTTTTTTTCCTGCTTCAATGACCGAGGACACGTCGAAACGCGGGTGTTTGCGAGGGAGACGCGCGACCAACGCGCGGCACGATTAAGTGGTTTACTTTTTTTTTCTTGTTGCCTGAGGCAGGCAAAAGTTACGGGGAATCTGGGGGTATTTTTCACTGTAAATAGTCGGTAAACTACTAGTACACACTGTAAGCGCACGTGATGCTTGACGTAAGCATTTCCTTCGCTGCCAGTCTGTAGGGAGGTGTCGAGCCCGATCAGTCGACGAGCTTGGATGTGTTTGCGATGGCGCTTCATTGCTGGCTGACGCTTTGCAAAAGCCCATCATCTCTGCCCACCTCCCTCTTCACCCCCCGGCGCTGAGCCGCCGCTGCTCCGCGTCGAACAACCATGGCGGACCTCCACAATGCGCCAATCGTGCTGGACAATGGCTCCGGCACCATCCGCGCCGGTTTCGCTGGCGATGACCTGCCCAAGTGCGTCTTCCCCTCGTGGGTCGGCCGCGTGAAGCATCTTCGTGTGCTGGCCGGCGGTCTCGAGAAAGATGTCTATATCGGTAAGGAGGCGGCCAACGAGCTTCGGGGCTTGCTCAAGATCCGTTACCCTCTTGAGCACGGTATCGTCACAGATTGGGACGACATGGAGCGCATATGGGAATACGTCTACGGCGAGGGCCTTAACACGCTCAGCGAAGAGGTTCGTCGTCATCGTAATTTTCTCGTCGAAAACCGCTGATATCTGTGCCTCAGCATCCGGTCCTGTTGACGGAACCACCGCTCAACCCGCGCAGCAACCGAGATACGGCGGCCCAGATCCTGTTCGAGACGTTCAACGTGCCAGCGCTCCACACCTCGATTCAGGCCGTCTTGTCTCTCTACGCTAGCGGGCGGACGACGGGAATCGTCCTCGACTCGGGCGATGGCGTATCACACGCGGTGCCCGTATACGAGGGCTTCGCCATGCCGAGCAGCATCCGTCGCATAGACGTGGCGGGGCGCGACGTGACGGAGCACCTGCAAACGCTGCTGCGCAAGAGCGGCTACGTTTTTCACACCAGCGCCGAGAAGGAGGTGGTGCGGCAGATCAAGGAGACCGTAGCCTACGTGGCTCATGACCCGCGAAAGGAGGAAAGGGATTGGATCGGCGTCAAGCCCAACGACAGTAGATATGCCGAGTACACCTTGCCGGACGGCCACAAACTCAAGGCAAGCGAAAAGTGAAGAACAAGGAGAAGAAAGTGGCTGACGCAAGACACAGATCGGCTCGGAGCGCTTCAGGGCTCCCGAGATACTATTCGAGCCGGAGCTGATCGGGCTCGAGTATCCCGGGGTTCACCAAATGACTGTCGACGCCATCGGGCGGACGGACCTGGACCTGCGCAAGTCGCTATACGGCAACATCGTCCTGTCGGGTGGCAGCACGCTGACCAAAGGCTTCGGCGACCGGCTGCTGACGGAGCTTCAGCGGCTGGCGGTCAAGGGCATGCGGATCAAGATCTTTGCGCCGCCGGAGCGCAAGTACTCGACATGGATAGGGGGGAGCATCCTGGCCGGGCTGAGCACGTTTCGGAAGATGTGGGTGAGCATCGACGACTGGCACGAGAATCCGGACATAATCCACACCAAGTTTACATGACGAAGGGGCATGAAGAGGGAAGAAGGAGGAGAAGAAGATACCCGTTTGTGCAACACGATTTTTTCTTTCTTTTCTTTTCTGTTTTTCTTCTATCGTTCTCTGCGGATCCCCTCTGGAGACGGGAAACGTTTGAACGGAACACCCGGTGGATGACTCTCGTCGTGCGAGACGGGAGGCGTGGCTGTCATAGAAGCAAGACCATGCTCTTTCTCACGGACGAAGCGGAAGCAACCCGATGAATTGTTCTCTGGTATATGGTGCATGAAGGAAGGCCGGCCGAGAAGGTCCTTTGATGAACCCTGCGCCCACCCCCTTTTCTGCGCAACCCTGCTACAAGTGTATAGAATAATGAGAGGATGAAGATGGTAGAAGTCGTCGTCGTCGTCATTGATTTTGTGTGTGCCTCTGTCTCGGTCTTCAACACCTCTTGGCTGATCCTTTTTCCCTTCTTCCCCCCTTTTCCTTCCAACCAGGCCAGGCCAAACCTTGATACACGGTGACTTTCCTTGCTTCCAGGTTTTCTATCCCACCCTCTTCACTTCTTCCCGCCCCAAGACCAAGTGACAGACGAGGCGGACGTCTTGACGGGCTCGGCTGTGAAGATATTTCCAGCACCGCCTCGGCCACAATACGCAGCCACCGGCGGGGGAAGCCTGGGCGACGAAGAAGGAGAAGAGGGCGAAATCCAAGGCGAAGGCGAAATCAAAGGCGAAGACGAAGACGAAGAGACGGTCGACGACGCCGAAGAATACGACTCCGCAGCCTCTGGAAACGGGTACGAAGAAGAAGAAGAAGAGGTTCGGTAGACGTTGCCCGCTCCCCCGACGCCGGTGTAGAAAGATGATTGGAGCGGCACCGGTGGAGGACGGATAGGGGCCGTGGTTATCTTCGATGGAGGGTGAGGAGGGGTCTTAGCGGTGACGATGTTGCCTGCGCCGCCTCGGCCGTAGCGGAGTCGTTGGCTTTGGGGACGGGATGAGGGTGAGTGTGAGGGTGAGGAGGATGGCTTTGATGGGGTTTGCATTATGGAGGTGGAGTGTTGTTTGCTGATGAGGGTGATCAAGCTGTTATATCGAATAAGAGATCGTCATCGATGAATGATGTAAAGATGGAGATGATGAGCAGCGAACAGCTAAGAGCCAAGTCTGGGAAAACAAGGAGTCTAGAAGAGGGGGGGAACCAAAGCCCTTCCTCTGCCATCTATGTATAAACCCAGCAAAACCTAGACTTTTCGCCTCCTCCTTCTCCTCCCCCTCCTTTCATTCTTCTTACCTTTCTTTTTACTTATCACCCATCTAGGCATCACCTACGGATAGATACTGTAGTGTATGAACCAACAGACCTCCCCTCCCAACCTCTCCAAGCCAACCTATCAAGACGGGGTAGGCGCCGCAGCAAGCCTCATCGTCGAGACAGCCATCCACGTCGTAGCAGCCCGGTCTGCAGAAGCGCCTCTTCCACATCGATCTCATCGAGTGCTGCAAGGTGTTTGATTTCTTTTTCTTTCTTAAGAGAAGAGATTTTCATATTAGTATCTGTATCCGTAGACTGTCTTCGTTACACGGATGGTTCTCTTTCTTTCTTTCTTTCTTTTTTCTTCATCCCCATCGTCATACTCATGACTGACTCATATCCGTATGGTAGGTATGATAAATTGATAATATCACACAGTCTGAAGAGAAATCATTCGCCTAAACAGGTAGTCAGCTAACGTGTGCCAGCAACCCAGCTAGTACTCGATATCCGGGAGAAGAGCATGAAGCTGCCTTCCTCTCCTCAGCTTTGAAGCTTCCTTTTATAGCTCCGCTTCACTAAAGAGCCGGGCGAACGTGATAACTTCACCATCGTCCATACTTCACTTACAAGTTACAAGGTAATACCCAGCAGGGAAATTCATCTCATCACAGTAACGTAAAGCAACCAAAGCCGTACGTAAACCTCGTTCTCATCCCCTCCCTCTTCCCAGCGATCCGTCACGCGGCACTTTCTTCTTCTCCTCCTTCTCCTCCTCCTCCTCCTCCTCCCCCCCCTTTTCATTATCAAGTCACGCGCCCCAGTTACCATTACCATTACCATTACCATTACGATATGAAAACCCCAAAAGGCCACTCACTCACTCACTTTCTTCTTTCACCTTTCGGCCCTCCCCCTTTCCTTCTTCCTTTCTTCCTCCCTCCCTAGTCCCTCCTCTACCCTCACTTAACCGCCTACCTATCTAGAATCCTTCCTCCCACGGCTCGTGCGTGGCTGAAGCTGAGAGAAACGCCCTATATCCGTAGATGGTGGCGTTTTCTCCCCCCCCCCTCCTTGCCGTCGTCTGCCGTCTCGTGCAACTGCAAGCCTCTATCTCCCCCCAATCATTCCATCTTATTATAGGCAGAGATGCCGTCTTGTGTGTAACTTGTAAGTTGTAAGTGTGTAACACAAACCTTTACCTTTCCGTGCCCATATCCTTTTCGAGACGCAGATACTTCTCTAATGTTCCCTTTCTCTCTATCTCTCTATAGAGAGAGAGAGGGACAGAAACAAACCATGCACTCACACTGCTTCATAGCCAGCCAGAAAATGCCCTCTCGATTTCGGCAGCTAACAATCGACAATAGCCAATCTACCTACCTAAATACCTACCCTCGAATTGATGATGAAGAAGAAGTAGCAGAAGAAGAAGAAGACAACAAGAAGAAGAACAACAAGGAGAAAAAAGAACCCTTCCTTCAGGCCCTTCCCCCCTTCTCTCCCCCCTCTCCCACCAGAAAAGTAGATACAAAAATCACAACCTCAACGCCCCAGATGCAGAATAAATCATGTCGTCCCTTTGTTCCCACCCTTTCCTCCCCTTTCGCGCTATGATCGCGCATGCCAAGGTATATCGCGTGCTATTTGTTTGGTTTGGATTCAAATCGTCATCGTCAGCCTCTTCCTCTTTTTTCCTCTCCTTTCTCCCCTCTCAAACTCCAAAGCTCATCCAGCCAAAGACGCCACAGGCAGACCCCAACACCAGCAACGTCAGAATGCTGGCCCCGGCCTTGTCGCCCGTCGTAATGGGCCTGCTCTGTTTGCGGAAATCGTCGCCTGCGCCGCCGGCATCCGGGTTCCCCTCCGACGTGCCGCCCGACTTGGCCGTCACCGGCGGCTTGGCCTGGTCGATCAGCAGCGACGAAACGGCCGCCAGCACCGACATCTCCTGGCCCGCGCCCGTCTTGCCGTCGTACGACCCCGACGCCCACTTGAAGCCGCACTGCCGGCCCAGGGCCCCGCCCGTGCACTGCTTGATGGCCGCCTCCGTCGACTTCTTAAGCACAGGCTTGATCTGCGCCGCCGTAAAGGGCGCCACCTGCGTGATGACCGAGTACCACCGGTGCACGAACCCTTTGAACGTAATCATGTCCGTCGTGCACGTGTTGATGTTCTCGCAAGAAGGCTCGGACGCGATGCCGTTGGGGAAGAACGTCTTGAGCCCGCGATCCACCAGCTTCGCCGTCCTCTCTTTCCACACCTGGTCTCCATTGGTCTGGCGATCAAGTTAGTAACAAAACAATAGGTGAGGAACGGAGAGGCTCACGTAGTTGTACATAAAGGCCGCGCCTTGGGCAAAGACGCCGTTGTTGTATGAGAACTGCGCCTTGTTGATATCCCTGCATTCCGTGCCGATATTTGCGCCGTCGTAAATGGCATAGGTTTGCGGATCGATGAAGCCAATCTTCTCCATCCAGTCCCACGTCTTGACGGCCCAGTCCGAGTAGGTGGCATTGTTGGTGTAGCGGGCGAGGCGCGCGCCGAGGTTAAAGAAGCAGCCGTTAGCAATACCTGCAGAAGTTAGCGCGGAAATTCCAACTCCGTTACGGGGTAGGACGTACTGTTTTTGTAGTTGTAGCCGTTGTTGGCAAAAGGAATCTGCCACCGTAGGCCGCCGCCGCACGTCTGGTCGTGCCGGTCGGGGCTGGCCTGCGTATTGAAAACGGCCTGGGCCAGGGCTAACCACTGTGGCTTGTCCGACGGCGGGTCAGGAAATTTATTCTCGGCCGCCAGCATGGCCGACATGCCCCAGAAGCCCTGATCGTCGTTTCCTAGCGAGGCGGTGACGTTGTGTGGCATATAGTCCTTGTTGACGCCGACCTGCCATTGCATAGCGTCCATGATCTCTTTATTATAGGAAGAGTCGCCCGTCCAGGCCCAATAGTCGATCAAAGTCCCCCACATGGCACCGCCCTCCCACCAGTAGTAGTCGCCGGCCGGCGGCGGACCGGGAAGGATGCCAGGCGTCTGGCCCGTCAGGTTTCCCTTGTAGTATTGCAGCATGTCCCAGGCGAGTGTGCTGGCGGTTTGCTTGATGGCATCTGCCGGAAACAGGACAAGCGAGTGAGTAGGTAAGCAGAGAGCAGAAAGGCGTCGATGATGGATGTTGTGTACACGTACCGTCTGACTGGACAGAGAAAGAGGACTGCTGGCCGCTGACAAGGCCGATGGCCGCCAGCAGCGCGACGGACCTCATGGCTGCAGAGTCAGTCCTCGAAGGTGGACGAGGCCAGTAAGATCGAGCAGTCGACAGTTTTTTCGCCGGATTAAACGATAATCATACGTAGATCGACGTCGCGGCGAGGCGAGACTGCTGAACGATGGAAAGGAAGAGGGGGGCCGGGAAGGAAGTATCGGTTCGAGGGAACGAGTGGCAGACGCGGGCGCGTGATTTGCCAGCTGACGAACGGATGCTGACTTTGATGATCGAGACTTCGGAAAAAGGGGACGACCGGGTGAGTGCGAGGAGGGGAGGGGGAGAGAGAGAGAGAGAGAACGAGAGGAAGAGTGAGAGTGAGAGAAAGAGAGGGGAAGAGAGAGAGAGAGAGGGCGGCTGATCGGGGTGTGACTTCGTCTGAGACGTGTTTTTTTTTTTTTCCCTTTCCCGCTGGAGGCTGGAATGACGAGGATGAACGAAGAGAGAGGCCGGGTGAACGAATGAATGCCTGGGGATGAATTGGGCCGTACAAAGAGCCGTGGCTTACCAGGCGTACGAATACAGGCTACCTACACCCTCAAGCCACCTATAAGCTGCACCTACGCTGTTCGTTGGGCTGCCATTTTTGGGGCAAGGAAGACCCACAGCGGCCTGCTTTAAAGGGGGGGAGATCCTAACGGGAAACAGTGGCTGTGGGGCGCCCATAATCCCCATTCACGGGGGATTTTCCCACTAGCGGGGGTGAGTGGAGGAGGCTTGGCGGTGGCCTGGCAGCTGGTTTTCCCACTACGGGATTATAGTACCAAGGTGTGAGCATCACCGCTGATACAGTGCGGCGGTAATCGCAGAGTGATGAGAAGGAGACGAGATGTTTGCCTACCACCTAGTACCCATGTTTTCCCCTATGTTTTTTTTTTTCATCACTACCTTGTGATTGTCATGTCATGCAAACTCTGCTCTGTTATCGTGCCTTGTGAGTATTCAAACTGACATCTTTCATACTGCCAGCTTGCTCGAAACCAAACGCTCAGACTCCCACACCCTTTTTCTCCACACCCACACCCTGGGAGGGAGACGGCGGCGGGCGGGACGGCCTCAGACAAAGGCGTCAAGCATACAATGCCGTCAGGGCTGGAATCCGGATTCTTCCTGTTACGCCGATTCCTCAACAGAAGCTTTTCGCTAGGCCCCGGTCCCGACATGCTGGGAAGAAGCTGTGGTGGAGAAAGCCCGGCACTGATCATCCGTATTCTTGCTTCTCTTCTCACTGCTCACTCCTCAAGGCTCGCCCGTTCAGTGCCCTCCCTTTTTCGCAGTCACACTGTATCATCCTCCCCTGCGTGCCTCCCGTTGGCGTTGGCCATTTCTTTTCAAGCGCCAACAAGGATTGAAAGAGATGAGATGAGCACGTCTTCGTATCCGAAACGTCTTATTCATACTGTACACACGCCCGTCTGATGTTGTCACTCACATCCGTCACTTCACTCGCTTGAACCGACACCTTGGCCAAGTTCTTTTATCGATTTAAGCTTTGCTAAGCCTTCGTCGTCCGGAAAAGTGCCAGGTACCACACCAGGACACACCTTATTTCCTTCAACGGCCCGACCTCATGAACCGGGGGGTTCTCTTGACTCGACCAGGCTGCTTTTGCTTTGCCGGTCAAGACACTTGAGGCGGCTCGAGGAGGGAGATGCTGACATCATCTACGGCTATCCCGACTACTGTTTATTTTGGGCTCTTTTCTACGTGCTCAAGCCCAGCCAGTTCATGCCAATGAGCCTGCGAACAATAGAAGATCACGTGTCGTCCTGGACTACGGACTCTTATTAGCCTCCTCCTTAGATGGCCCCGACGTCATAACGCAACGCTGCTCAGGGCTTCCGCATGACCTTCACCTACTCCCACCTGCTACCTGTCCGTGGATTGGTATGGACGTTATCCGCACACACTATCCGTACGGATGCGCAGAACAGCCAGAGACGGGACGAGAAAGCAAGCGTCTTCATCACAACCCCCCCCTTTCCCTTACTTGATAGTCTGTCTTTGGACAAAATGTCGCAACACGACATGGGCACTTACCGTCCTCAAGAATGGAAGCACTTTGGCTTCATGCGAATCCCTCACCTGATACCCGTGTTCACTCTCCAAAGACGGGAAAAAAAGGAAGCTTTGCACATGATTCCCATCTTTATATTCCTCTTCTGGAAAAGAAACGGTCCTGAGACTGACAGCAGCCGCATCGCCGCTCCGACCCCGTTCCCGAGGCGACTCGTGTGTTCCGTCATGACCCGGGCCGACTTTCATCCAGCCCCACCAATTGGCGACTTGCCGACGTCCCTGAATTCGCAAGCTGTCCTTTCAACGTGAGAGGCCATCGCTCAGGACTTCAGAGACATCAAAGTACTGCGAAAGGAGAGATTTGAAGCAGAGCGACACTTTCCGCCCCCAATAAGACGAGGCAGAAGAAGTCACGAAAGAGGGTGAAAACAAGAATTCTCTGTAACCGGCTACCAGCTCATGTGACGTCCGCCGTGTGCGCTCGAAGAATCTACCTCGATATAAGACGCGCATGGCAGCTTTCCGCCCTCTCCCGTCCATCTCCGAAGCCGGCCTGAGTCAAATCGAGTGCGCAGTCCGTTACCGCCGCCGTCGGAGGCACCGACACGCGCCATGAACGGCTTCGACAAGCACGGTCTCGACGAGGACCGCTTCGGCGCAAAGGGCAGCATCGTCAGCGCCTTCGATGCATTCCGTGAGCAGCCCTTCTTTTCCCTTTTCCTGACTCTTGCCTGTGACTCGCCTCTGACAATTGTCCGCGTGAGGTCAAAATCAGCCAAGTCGAAACCGCAGTATGTGACGAGGACGTCCGGCGGCGGCAAGTGGACCGTGGCCATGGGCCTGGTATCCATGGTGCTGCTGTGGAGCGAAATGGCTCGTTGGTGGCGCGGGTCCGAGACGCACGCCTTTGCCGTCGAAAAGGGCGTCTCCCAGTCGATGCAGATCAACCTCGATACCGTGGTGCGCATGCAGTGCGGCGACTTGAACGTCAATGTTCAGGACGCCGCCGGCGATCGCATCCGCGCCGGTACGCGGTTACGCTTCGACCAGACGAGTTGGAGCCAGTGGATTAATGCAAAGGGCATACACCAGCTGGGTCGCGACACCGACGGCCGCATCATCACCGGCGCCGGTTGGCAGAGTCTGGCCCACGGCGAGGAGGGCTTCGGCGAGGAGCACGTCCACGACATCGTCGCCGCCGGTAGGCGGACGGCGCGCTGGGCTAAGACGCCCAGGGTTCACGGCGCCCCCGACAGCTGTCGCATATACGGCAGCCTCGAGTTGAACAAGGTCCAGGGCGACTTTCACATCACCGCCCGTGGACACGGTTACATCGAGGGCGGCGACCACCTGGATCACGGCAGTGCGTGTCCCCGCCTGCCTCTTCATTTTCGTCCCGCTGTTCGTCTTGGCTTACTGACTGTCTGTGCAGAGTTTAACTTTTCGCACATCATCTCGGAGCTGTCCTATGGCCCGTTTTACCCATCGCTCGTCAACCCGCTTGACCGGACGGTGAACGGGGCCAAGGCCAACTTTCACCGGTTTCAATACTTCTTGTCCGTCGTTCCGACCGTATACACCGTTGGACATAGCTCGATCGTGACGAACCAGTACGCGGTGACGGAGCAGAGCGCCGAGATCAACGAACTGTCTATTCCGGGCATCTTCTTCAAGTACGACATTGAGCCGATACTGCTTTCGGTGCAGGAGAGCCGGGACGGCATCCTCGTCTTCCTCGTCAAGCTCATCAACGTCCTCAGCGGCGTCCTCGTCGCCGGCCACTGGGGATATACCCTCACCGAGTGGGTGCGCGAGGTCCGGGGAAAGCGTCGACGCAGCGCTGCTGGCGAGGGAGTTTTGGGCAACAAGGAAAGCTACGAAGATTGAAGTGGTTGGGCATGTATTGTACGCATACACTGAGCCTTGGTTGACAGATAGAAAGTGGGTTATTTGTCCGATGGTGATGCTTGGCTTGTAAGGCGATCTGATGAAAGATGAAGTGCTTTGCGGAGGAGATGTTTACTGTCTCAATGGCGGTGAATTTAGGGATGAATTAGAAGCATCACAGCCGGAGGAGACGGATTGCTTGTGCGAACCTCTCATGCTTGATTAAAACAACGTCGTCATGATCGTATACCCCTAAGCTTTATGTAGTCTCTCTATATGCCTTTCAGTATGTACAGCATCCCCCATTTTCGTCCCTGCAACTGTCCTCTTCCCTTGTTTGGGATCAGCAGATGGTAGGTAGGTACCTGGGCAGGTAGGTAGTAGGTAGCGAATGTTGGTTTTACTCCTCGTCCCTGCCCGTGACGACGAAGATGATGGAGTTCTGGACGTCCTTTGCCTGGACGTAATCGGACATGGTTGTCTTGCCGCCGCGGAAGACGTAGCCGAACCAGGCGCGGTCTTTGGGGGTGCCGCTGTTGATGGCTGTTGTTGAAGTGCGTGATTAGCAGGGGCGGAGATCGGAGACAGAGCGAGCGAGAGAGAAGAGAGAAATATACCGGAAAAGGTGATGGTAGAGTCGCAGCTCTTGGCAAACTTGTTCTTGCACTCGTCCAGGACGTGCTGGGCCCACGACTCGGCCGTGTAGTTGCCGTAGTCTGCGTTGTAGCCTGCGATGACGTTTCCCGGGAAGAGGCGCTTTCCGGCGATGAGGTTATCTTTCCCCTGTCTCTCGATGCGTTCGTAGCCTATAGCTGAGGCGAGGCTGGTGAGGGCCGCGGCGGAGAGGAGGGAGGTGATCTTCATGATGAAGGGAAGGGGGGGTTTTGTTTGATGTTAGAGAAAGGGGGTTGTCTGTTCTTGGTGTTGATGGAGTTGTGTTTGAGGGAGATGAGGTTTGGGAAGGCTGGGTTGAGAACGTGGTTTAATACCTAGATGAATGTATGGGTTTATGTTTCGGGAGTTGAGAAGGTCGTCTGCTATGCTTCTTCGTCGTAGCGTTGCGGAAAGCTCCGAGTCTGACGTTCCAATAATAGAGAGCGGCTAAGACAATATGCCTCGTAGCAAATGACGCAGCAGAAAAAGGGACCAATAATACCTAGGATAGCTATTCAACGTGTGGATTCTTTGAACTATCGTCGAAAGACGGGATCGAGCGAGCGATTCCTTGTTCCCATCATGACGGAGATCTCGTGGCCTCAGGTTGAAGAGGATACATTCGTAGAGTCAGCGTTTCATGCGAAGACGGTGCACAATAGTACCAATTCTGTCTCCCGAAGAAGAGGGAAGAAAAAAGGTAGCATCTGGTTCAATAGTTTCTCCATTAAGGTAGCAGCCGGACGGGCAACGACGGGGATATATGTTGGAGGGGGATCCTGGTTGTCATTTGACGAGGCGAACCGGGTTCAGGCGAGTAGAGTGAAGTCGGATAGGACGGCAACTTTGATCCATTTATAGGGGGTAGATGGGATTTCGATTCTCCTATAGTGTTGCTCGTGTAGAGTTGACGTCGGTCGTCTGTTTATAGTTTAAAGTTTGGGAGGGCTGTTCATGTGATGTCTTCGTTGAGGCTGTGCCGGACAAAGATCGGAGGGGGTTGCTACATGTATGTGCAAAACAGGTATGGATGGCGAGTCCGTGATGAGAGAAGGCGTAGGTAGGTAGATAGATAGGTAGGTATGTAGTTGCATGATGTCACGAAATTCATTGGTTCGATTGCGATAGCGAAGTGGCAAAGGGCTAGACGTTGACAATTCGTGGTCACGGTCTTTCTGCTACACTGCCATGTCAACGTTTCATTGGCTGAGAGGGGGAATGACTATCGTAAGAGACACTGCTCTAGGTAATTCTGTACGTCAATGACCAAAAGGCCAGGCAGATATAACCGTTGCAGTATATTACTGTATATGTATGTACATATGTATGTATGCATGAGTCTAGGCCATGACCAGAGACACTCGGCGAGAAGGGGAAAGTTGAGGGCTACGATAAAATGAAAAGAGGCTGGTGGTAGTTATTAACTGGTACCTACTCACATGAAATTCGTGGTTTATAACGGAGTTTTCACTCATAATCACCTCAGTCAGGGGGAATCAAGGTAAAGAGAAAGGGGAAAAAAAGTTGATTGAATTACAAAGTAGGTTCGAAGTATCTACTATTGATTAAATTCAAACATCCCAGAAGTTGACACATGGGAGTGGACAAAAGAAAAGAAGAGTGAAGAAGAAGAAAAGAAGAAGAAGAAAAACCCTCTCGTGTTTCCATTATCATCTTGACGAAGAATCAATAAACATCCCCCTCAAAAATCCAACCAGATTTCCCTAGAGATACCTAGAAAGCGGCAATAAGGATACCGGCGACGATAGCCAGAGAAGGCATGTTCATCGCAGCGGCACCCTTGAACACGCTGGCCTCAGGCTGCTGAGGAACAGAGGGGGGAGGGATGGGGAGGCCAGTGCCGACGGGGCGGACGGGGGAGTCAGCGGGCTTGGCGCCACGAGCCGGAGAGGAGCCACCAGCAGGCGACGGGTTGGAGCTGTCCGGACGAGAGCCCTTGGCCGGGGCGACGGGGCCGGAGCCGGGAGCGGTCTTGTGGCTGCCAGCCGGGGTGACGGGGACGGTGTTGGGGAGAGGGGCCGGGGCACCGGGGGGCACGATGGTGTCGTTCTTGACGTACTTGGCGGGGACGTAGACCTTGGAGTCACCCTGAGCGGCAACGACGACGCAGACCTTGGCCTCGGCGTGAGCCTCGGCGTGAGCGCTGGCAGAGCCGGAACCAGAGACGGAAGCGGAGGCGGAGGCAGAAGCGTGAGCCTCGGCCTTGCCGGTGTTGCACTCGGGACGGCAGATGGCCGGGGCCGGGTAGTAAGGGACGACGGCGACCTTGGCATCGGCGCTGGCGCTGGCACTGGCGCTAACACCGGAGCTGGGGCCGGCACCGGGCAGGGGCTTGTCGGAGGTGCGCTTCTCATCGACGACGAGCTCCTTGCCATCGGCGGAAGGCTTGACGGCAGTGTAGCAGGCCTTGGCCTGGACCTTGCCGTCCACGACGACCGACTGTCCGCAGGCGACGGCCTGGGGGACGCAGCCGCAGAAGCTGGCGTCGGCGATGGTGGCAAGGGCGTTGACGCTGACGTTGACGACGCTGGTGGCCTCGACCTTGGCGCTGGGCACGTAGTATGGGCTGCCGAACTGCCATTGGACACCAGCTTTGCTGCTGACGACGGCGTTGCAGTCGTAGCCGACGATGTGAAGAGAGACCTTGGCATCGACGGAAGCCGAGACGGAGGTCATGGTGCCGTTGGTCGGGTACTTGGGGATGGACACGCCGGAAGCCTGAGCCTTGGCCGTCTGGGTGGCGATGACCAGGACACGAGAAGGCTGGACGGGGACGGTGGTCGTTGCCGGTTGGCTTGCACGGGCCTTGGCCATCTCCGGCTTCTTAACAGTGGGACCGCTCCAGTAGCTCTCGGGCCTGACGTCGCCTCCGAGGGAGTTGATGCGCTGGTCGTCGCCCGAGGGGCCGGGGTCAGGCATGCGACCGGCCTCGTTCATGGCCTTCTCGAAGAAGGCGGGGAACTGGACGGTAGGCTTCTCGAGCTTGCAGTAACCGGCCAGGGCGACGTCGTACACCCCTTTCCAGTACTTGTCCTCGTTCTTGCTGTGCAGGCCGTGACCGACCTTACACTTGAGGCAGCCGTCGACGTTGTCACGATGGTAACGGTCGCAGACGAGTCTCTGGTGCTCCAGGATGTCATCGACGGCGTTGGCCGCCGTGTTGTACTCTACCACCTCGTTGCAAGGGTAGGGGATGTCGCCTTTCGGGTAGCCGTTCTGGTGGCAGGCGTCCCCGAAGCCGGGCGTACCAGGGACGGCCGAGTCGGCCCTGAGTTGGGCGAAGGCGCCATTGATGGCGGCGAAGCCGGCGAAGACGGAGGCGTACTTGTACATTGTTTCTCAAGCCTTTTCTTTCCTTTGTAGGACCTTGTCTTTGAAGGAAGTTGAGAAGAGGAAAGGGGGGGGGGGGAGAGGGATAAAATCAACCAAGACACAAGTTTGGAAGATAACGAGCGTAAGGATTCCAGAGGAGATCCAAGAGAGAGAAAGATGAAGAGCGAGAGGGAAAGGAAAAGAGGAAGAGAAAACGGGGGCGAGAAGAGAGGGTGATAAGGACGACACGAGAAGTGGGAGGGGCGAGGTATAATAAGGGGGGGATGAAGATATGGACAGAGTCATGGAGAAAGACTGATCTGGCATCTTATACATACATACATACATACATATGTACATACGTTGATGCTATACGAATATGGAGCCCGGCCCCCATCACAATGCCGAGATCTTTCTTTCACTTTCCTTCTACCTGGGCACCTTTGGGGTTGTGAGAAGGCGTCCGGTTCCGGTATGAGAAGGTCGGGGGATCCGCTTCTTCTTCCCCTTGCCTGTCCAACGATCCATCCTTTTCATCCACCTTTTACTATTGTTCTCCAATCGCCGCCGTTGTTATGGTGGTTCCTCTACCCGCTTGCTCTTCGATTCCATACATACATATGTACATATGTAGAGGCAATGTGTAGGGATGTCCAGTGTTTTATCGTGTGTTTACATCCATATGTATGTACATACATACATACATACATACATTCTATGACGTCTTATTTAGCTACGAATCTATTGGACAGTTATTTCGGCTCATCAACTATCATCGTCTCTGTTTGTTTTGATGCCCCGTTGATGAGAGATGAGCACCTTTCAAGTGAAAGGGGTCCCCGCCGTTTTAGTACATAGTCTATTATCGTCTCTTTTTTCTCTTCGGTCCCCTATTGCCAAGAGGTGGCATGATTCCAGGCGGTCATTGACGCCGTGCGTTGACGGGGATCAGCCCGGAAGCCTAAATTGTGGGTTGGCCTCGAGTTTTGCCCCTGAGCGAGCGCTGGGTACACGTTGTCCATACCAGACTACCTATGTATGTACATATGTACAGCAGTTGCACGAATAGACGTGAAAGGTTCGTTTGCCATCTTTGAGAATGGGAAGATGCAGAGTTAAAGAGAGAGATACTGTGTTTGTGTGACCGTGGTGTGTGTAAGAGAAACTAACTATCGTATGTATAGGAACAAAAGCGAGCGAGGCAGATTGAGGGAGAAAGGAACAAAGTTTGAACTGGGATGTCTGTGGTACATTGTATTAAAGTCGAGCATGCCTACCTGGATGGGGTGCAATAAATGGATTCATTCCTTACAGAATCCGTTTTAGCCTTCGTTTTCTCTCCTTACGCAAGGGTTCCTAGTCGTGGCTGGCGGATATACATACATACATACATAGTTGTCGTGAAGCTCTCTCTTTTAAAATTTTCGCTTATTGCCTTGTTTATGCCGACTTCCGGATGGTGGTTAACCCACGTTTTGCCACGAGGCTTGCTGTTTAAAACTGTAGGTAGTTGACAATGAACGGGCCTCAACTGCAGCTCATCAACGGAACGACGACGATAACTCAGGTAACAAGCTGATGGACAACAGCTTGGACTTTCTCTTCTCAAGGCATTCTTAACATCATCTCTCAGACTCTCAGTATGTACATACATACATATGTAGTAGCTAACAGATGCACAACATTCATTACCTGCATGACTCGCATTCCACCGACCCTCAACTATCGCCATCTGCCGAGCTCCCGTCCTGGCCAATAACGATCTCGACTCCGGGGGGGGTCCCTCCACGAAAGTGCCTCACCGGCTACAAGGTTCATCCTGCAATCCACTTGCCTGTGTCCCGAGCACCTATCCGGTCATGAATAGGAAACAGCTAAAGATATTCGTTCGTCGGTGAGATTGTTATTCTTCTTTGTGCTTCTATCTACATAACTTTTTCCCCTTCTTCTCGTATTCAGCATCGTTCTGTTTGTTTTTCTTTCCCATTCATTGTGATTATTCCGCCCCGTTATTTCTATCTGTGCTCCTTTGTGATACGAGTTTGCCAAGAAGAGAAGGAAAAAAGAGCAACAAGGCTGGTAACGCAAACAAACCTCGGATTTCACAGCGTTGATGCTGCATCTGAGATTTGTTCAACAATTCAAATCCGACTACAGTTACTACTCTATGTTATGAATGACTCCTAGTCCTATCTTACCGTTCCTCCAGTTGCGCACATTATATGTACATACATATGCAGGGTGTCTCTGTGCTTGAGCCTTGAACAGAACGTTCAAGCTGCCGCGCCGAAGAATGTTCTTCCTCCTCGTTGTATCCGCTCTCATTTAAAGAGCAATGCGTGCCAGCGTGGCACTTGTCGTCTACGGTGTTCGGTGAGTATACCGTACTATACAGTCCACACCGCAACGGAATCTCTGTCAGTTTGATATCCGTACGGATAGGGATGAACAAGCTGAAGAGCAATGGGTTACCCAGGGTCAGCGTGTTTCAGGATCTGAATATCGGTTGTATGTACATATGTATGTAGATAAAATATGTAGATGTTCTTACATACGCTGCAACGAAGCGAAGGAAGAATAGTGTCGACATGGTCATACGGCTCACTCAGATACCAACAGTGCCATCCATCCTCGAGCATCCGTCCCTGCCTCTCCACTCCAGCAATAATGCTGGTGCCTGTTATCGACGACAACGTCGGCTTCGGGGTCACAAGCAATTCGGCTTTTGTTATCGACTAGCTGGTCGGCTTTTAAATAGGGGTATCCGTACGCTCTCCCCATATCGATGACCTGGAATGTCGTTGCTAGTGAAACAGCATGCCCTCGAGACGGCGTCAACGGAAATTTTCTCTCTTTCCTCGCCTCGACGGGATGCCAAGAGGTAAAAGTGTGGAAAAAGGGGCTGACCGAAATTGCAGTCACGCCAAGGAAACTCCGGGAGCTCGATATCTCAACATTTTATCCAAACATGAGACTGGATTGCATGCCCCCCGGCACGGATCGATCGCCATCAAGGCATCAACATCAACGAGCTGATAGTGATGTGATGCTGATAGTGATACGTGGAACACCCTCCTGGCCCAAAGACGCTGAGGAAACGATATTGCTGGCGCGCGAGGGAATGGATCAACGGAAAATTTTATTCATCCACATCACGCGCTGTTGTTTGAAGTTTATGAAAGCTTGTTCTATCGCGTTCCTGGATTATTGGAGTTCTCAGGGTCAGTTTACATATGTACATATGTACTCCTCAGCCCTCTCTGACGTTCCAATCTTGATACTACATAGGTCGATATCTCAAAGTGAGGATGGATCATTTCCTGACCTCTAAAGATAGGGCATGTGTTATTTCTTGTAAAATTGATCTCTGTCATGCTTCTGCATGCTTTCATAGCCTCAGGAATCAGGAGATTACGAGACATCAACCCCTATCGAACCTACACGTAATACGAACAGGCCAACGGGTAGGACACTTTGGCCGCCGGAACGTCCGGTAATGTCCGAGTTTCGTGTGTCCTTTTTCGCCGTTCCGAGGACCACCTATTCACTACTCCTTACATCCCTCTTCTGGTATCCCGGCGCTTGCGTTGTCGGTAGGACTTCGGAAGCAAAGGCATCGATCGACGTCATTCTCGAACCAACCCCGCACGTGGCCATCCCAGCTTGGTTTCTTCCCCTTGTCAGTTACCTAGTAGCTTGAAATTCCAGTTGATAACCGAATAACCGAGCGCCGACGGTACGAGATCTTGAGACAAGAAGAGACGCCTTTTTATTCCATGGCGAACCCATATAGGTTTTCGTGAGCTTTTCGAGTACTTTACCCTGGATGCTAGAGCCTCTTCGAAGCAACTACATATGTGTATATGTAGTTGCTGAGTCCTGCAAGGTGCAATCCTTTGCGTAGTTCGAATCTAGGGCGAGCAGAAAAGGAACATCTTTGCCCACCAGGTTCGCACGAGCGAAAAAACCAAATAAAAAAATCAAAAAAAAATCAAGAATATCCGTAAACAAGAGCGCGTTGGCCTCAGATGAACCGACTGGCGTTACAAGTTTCGACAGAGCAAAGGCATGGCCCGTGTCGTTTCAAGAGCGTTCAACGGACACGGGCCGAGCCGAAAAAGCTTCCTGAGGAGGATGTGGAGATGTGGCGCTGTTACAGATGGTACAGAGCCTCATCACTATCAGACATCAGACATCAGTCAGCCAATATCAGGCGCCTTTTTTTGCTCTCTTCCCACCGGGCTGTCGCTGTAGGCAGCCGAGAAGATTCTAGAGAGGGAGACACGGGTCCGAGCAGGGCGAAGTAAAGAGAAAGGGTGCGATTTCTGCCGTTGGTTTCACGGTGATGATGATGATGATGATGTTGAATTGGTGATGCCCTTTGATCACGCGTCATATTTACTCCGTACTTGATCAAAGACATGCATACTCCATAAATACCTACTTCCTATCCGTACATGATATGCCGTTGTCAGGAGACCATCGGGCTTAGATGGTAACATGTGGTGGTGGCGTGCCCGAGCCCTCCCCCCTTCCCTTAGGAGTGCCCCCTTTGGAGTGTGTGATATGCATGTACGCCATCGGCGCTTCGCCTCTACCACCTTTTCCAGCGGCTTTGACATCACTTGCAGCCGTACTTTTGTTAGCCACATCACGTACTCATATAACTCCGTAATAGCCGCTTATCTCTTCTATCACCAGTTCAACCCCGCCCTTTTTCTTCCCCCCGACCTCCTCTCTCAACTTCGACCACATTCTCTCACTGTCTCTCTCTGCCCATCCTTTCTTCCCTTGCCTTTCCCTTTTGCCAGACACCGACCGTCTCGTTTTCCACACTCTTATCCCTCCCCTTTCTTCTCTTCTCCCTTCGCCTCATTCAGCCTCAACCCCCTCCCCCCCCCTCAACAAGAAAAGTAATTCATCGCCACGCGTCAGCACAAGTTTCGCTTTGCGTCATCTTCTCTCATCGCCTGGGCGTAACGTTGTGGCACCCTTGCTAACCCCCTCCTCTGACGGACGGCCGCCAGCCTCATCTCTTCCGCCCCCTCTCCCGACCAACATACATAGGTACATAAGCAGCACGGGAGGATTCAACCTCTCTTCAGCCATGGGAGACTCTTACAGGCCGTCTCGCTACCGCGACCGTAACGGCGACTCTGACGAAGACCGCTACCAGAGCACCACCGTCACTCGCTACAAGGTGGCCCCCAGCCGCACCGCTGAACGGATAGAGGTAGACGACGATCGCCGCTCTCGCTTCTCCGGCCGCATGCCCGACGCCATGGATGATCGCCGTAGTCAGATGGCCTTGGACCGTCCTCGCTCCGAGTACGATCCCCAGCCTGACCGTGCGCGCTCCCTCTACTACGAGCGTGACGTCGACCGCGATGTTCGTCGTGACCCTGACCGCTCTCGCCAAGCCATGTACGAAGGCTATCGTCCCGCCATATACGACGACAGGGACCGACGATCGCCCCGCGGCAACTGGCGCGAAGACGATATCAGGGTCGAGCGCAAGTTTGAGGAGCGTGTCGACGACGACCGTGGCCACGAGGTCGAGAGATATCGCAAGGAGACTGAGTACTATGTCCCGGCCGACCCGCCTCCGGCTCCCGTCATCATTCGCCAGCAAGCCCCGGAGCCCCAGAAGATCATCGTCCAGGAGGCACCGTCTCCGGCGCCCATCGTCATGCCTCGCCAGATGGTTGTCCGCGAACGCGAACAGGACCGCGAGCTGGTTCGTCGGGAGCGAGATCCGTTTGATGATGAGTACTACTATCGCCACGAACGCCGAGAGGTCGGTCCGTACAGGGGGGACCGCGACTACGCCGTTTCGCGCTACGAGCATCGCCGCCGCAGGGACGACGACTACTCGTACTATAGCGATGACGACGACTATTACGTGCGCCGCACCGTCGTTCGACGACCCTCGAGTGAGAGTCCCCATCGTCACAGGCGCGAGCTAGCCGAGGGTGCCCTCGCCGGAGCCGGCATCTCCGCCCTCATGTCCAGCCGCCGTGACGAGTACGGCGAGCTGCAGGAGAATCGTGGGAGCAAGGTGCTTGCCGGCGCCGCCCTCGGGGCCCTCGGCACAGAAGCCCTACGACGCGCACACAGCGCATACGAAGACCGCTGGGGTGACGGTCGCGAGTCGCCCGATCACCACTCTAGGCTCCGCAAGGGCCTCGGCATCGCCGCCGTCGCCCTCGCCGCCGCCGGTGCGGCCAAGTATTATCAGTCCAGCAAGATTGAGAGGGAAGAGGTCCACCGCGGACGGAGTCGCGTCCGTGGAGGTTATCACTCCGAAGATGATTATTCACGCTCCGTCTCCCGCTCCGTCTCCCGCGCGCCTCGATCCGGCGAAGGAAGCCGTCGTCGTCGCAGCCTCTCGACCATCGCCAAGACGGTCATCGGCACCGCAGCCGCCGCCGGCATCGGTCGACATCTGTCCAAGTCGCGGTCCCGCCACGGTAGCCGCTCCCTGTCTCGATCCCGGTCACGCAGCAAGTCTAAGCTCCGCCGCGGAGCTGAGATCGCCGGCGTCGCCGCTGCCGCCGGCGTCGCCAACAAGATGTGGAAGAATCACCAGGAGAAAAAGGAGCGTAGCCTCAGCCGGGGCGACGATCGTTACTCTCGCGGCAGGGGAGGGAGCAGAAGCCGGAGCTGGGGCAGGAGTCGGAGCCGCAGCAGGTCTATTGCCAGATCCCCTCTTTCGGCTACCGGGGCTGATCCTGAGCTAGACTTAGTTGAGTACGGACACGAGCCCCTGCCTTTGGAGCCTTCGTCTGCCGCTGAGCGGGACTTCGATTCGCAGGCTGGAGACAGGAGACGCCGACGCCGCAGCAGGCGACGTGACTCACCTTCGGACCGCGACCGTAAGCGGAGCAGCAGTAAGCTGAGAGACATGGCAGCGGCTGGTGCTGCGGCCATCGGTATTAAGGAGTTCAAGGACAAGAAGGACCATGAGAAAAGAGAGATGAGGTCGAGGGAGAGAGACGAAGACCGGAGACGTGAGCCATGGCAAAAACCCTCCTCACACCCTTTTCGTTGATGACCCGGTCAGTCTGACAATCAAACAGGACGTGACGATGAGTCAAGGCAAAGGGGATATTTTGATCAAGGCGACCCCCATCGCGCTCACTCGCCCCCTACTGCCTCTGGTGGTGCCTATTACCCGCCTTATCCCGCGACTCCTGGTCCTGCCCACGGCGGCCCCGATTACATGCCGTACCCCGAAAGCTCCGGCGCCTCTTCGCGCGAGTTCCGGCCGTACGTGCCGCAAGACTACACCGGCTACGCTCCACCGCCGCCCGCGCCGCCAGCGCCACCGGCTGCGCCGCCCGGTCCACCACCGGTTCCCGGATCCGGCTTCGGGGCTTCGTATCCGCTGACACCCCCCGGGCCGCCTCGAACACCGCCTCCTCCTGGTGGCCGCCAGCCCCCAGATCATGTGAGTGACCTTGATCGGACGGCAGAGGGTGTGTGAAATTGCGCGTGGCTGCCTCCATCGCCGGCATCAGGGGTCTGACATCCGTCGTAGATAATGTAACCAATCCGGAGCACGCGTCGTCGGTCCGGGGCCCGGTCTCGACAACCAAGTCTGTTACCTTCATTCCGCTTTCGCCCAAGAGCTCTCAGACGATGGAGCGACACAGACAGGAACAGGCAGCGGCCGGCGTCAGGGATGATCTTCAGTCCCGCGAGGCTCAAGAAGACGATAATCGGGACCTTGACAATTCGAGCGAAGACGTCGGCCGTTCTACATTTCGCCGCCGCCGCCGTCATCGCCAACATGGTCCTGGCCTGTCTGAGCGGCTCGTGAGTTCTCGGCGGCGTAGCCCCTCGGACTCCGGCTCGGACGAAGACGTCGAGACGCTACCCGATAGGTTCGACGCTCACGGTCGGCCGCTAAACGGGTTGTCTTCCGATCGCAGCAGTTGGACCTCGCGGAGCGGCACGTTTGAACGTCAGCCTCGGAAGCCGGGAGACTGGAACGTCGGCGGCGCGTGGCAAGTGGGGGGCACAGATGGTGCCGAGGTGGATCGACTGGTGAAGAGCATCACGGGTGCTCTCGAGGGGCGACAGAGCTGGATGAAGGTATTGGGCGACGTTATCGAAGGTGGACTCCTACAAAACGGTATAGGACCAAAGGGGGATGAAGGGCGCCGGCTTGGAAACGGAGATGGACGCGACGATGAGTATCACGACGATGGACGGCGGAACGGGAGACGGCGATGAACCAGGGTGGATGTTTTTAAAAAGAGATAGGTTACGAGTGACGATGTGATGGCAAGATGCCCAGTTCTGTATCTCTTTATTCTCTTTGGATGTTGCATAGGGATATTCCTCGTCGTTAAGGCTATCCATTGTAATCAAGTGATGTCTAGAAGCACAAATGTCAAAGGTGCCTCAAGTTTCTGAAGCAAAGCTTTTCATTTTGCGACGACATCGTCTTTCTATATCTCTCTATTCATTCGTGCGGTCGTTGATGCCGGCCATGCCCAACGCCACGTCTGCGAGTCCAGTCACTGTCTCCCCTGACCTCTTCTGCCCTCACTGGAAACAGGAAACAACATTATACAACGGCATCAAAGGAACAAGAAAGAAGCAACCTCCCAGAAACCAAACCAAAAAGGAGCAAAGACAATCAGATGAGACGACAAGATTTGAAAAAAAAGAAGAAAAAGCCTTCAGCTCGTCTTCGCCTCATCATAACTCGTCGCGTGGTTCCGGAGGAGAAGAAGAAGAAGAAGAAGAAGAAGAGGGAGGCTCGTCGGGTCGGCCGCTGTCCTCGTGGAGGTCGACGCCTTTCTTCTTGCGCCATTTTTCCCAGAGGGACCAGAAGTCCTTCTCCATCGCGGGCTCCATCTGGTCTGGGAGGACGACTTCGTACGTTACGTAGAGGTTGCCGTAGCGGGTTTTGGATGAGGAAGAGGAAGATGAGGAGGAAGAGTCGTCGTCTTGGTCCTCGCCGCGCCAGATGGGCATGCCCTCGCCGGGGACCGTCTCGACGTGGCCCGGGTGGACGACGGAGCCGCGAGGACGGCTGAGGCGAACGACGTGCGAGTCGAGGTGGGTCAGGTTGCGCGTCCAGTAGCCCATCCAGGCCTCGCGTAGGGAGAGGATCTCCGTCCAGTAGAGGTCGTCGCCCTTGCGGCGGAAGAAGTTGCCGTCGACCGAAGTCGGGTTGTCGTCTGCCGACGGCGCCCTCTCTACCAGGGTGACGAGGAGATCGCCCGCGACCCAGTCCGGGCTCTGATCGGCCTCGTTCTCGAACACGACTCGGGCGTCGCGGGCTACGCCCCGGGCGACCTTGAGGGACACCGTCGTCGACTTGCGCTCTACCCGGGCGCCCTTGCAGGCCGGGCACTTGTGCTTGATGGTCTGGCCTCGGCCACCGCAGGCGTCGCAGCGCATCTGCATCTGCTGGAACATGCCCGGGGCGAGCTGCTGCTTGATGATGCGGACGCCCCGACCTCCGCAGACGTTGCACGTGTCGACGTGGCCGTCGGCGCTGCCGGAGCCGCCGCACGTCTCACAGATGTGCTGCTTCTCCCACTGGAACTCGGTGTCGACGCCGTTGTAGAAGTCGCGCAGCGCTATCTCGACGCGGACCTCGACGTTGTGCCCGCGCGGCTCGTGCGACGAGGCGCCGAAGTGGCCGTGGCCGCCGAAGAAGCGGCTGAAGAGATCAAAGGGGTCTTGGTGGTCGCCTCCGCCCCCGCCCCCTTGTCGTCTTGACTTGACGCCTTCGTGACCGTAGCGATCGTAGACTTGGCGCATCTCAGGGTCGCTGAGCACATTGTAGGCGTCTGCTACTTGGACGAAGTTTTCGTGCGCCGATTCGTCGCCGCTGAAGAAGAGGAAAGGGGGAGAGAACGGGACTTGTCAGCGGAAGTAAAGTTTGGAGACGGGACGGAAAGGTGACTGGAGGGGAGGAAAACGAAGAAAAGAAGGTTGTCGTACGGGTTCTTATCGGGATGATATTTCTTGGAGAGCTTGCGATACGCCGACTTGAGCTCCTTGTCTGTCGCCTTGCTACCCACGCCCAAGACCTGAAGAAGCCAACGTATCAGAGGTTGTTCCTGGAAGGAGACGCAAGTTCAAGCGCGCGAAATCAGACCTTGTAGTAGTCCTTCTGACAAGCCACTACCTGCAGTAGGGCGAGGAAAAGCAGTAAGCCGAGAACGCGGACCAGCATGCCGTCTTGCGATGCCCCGGCGAGGGGACTTGCGAGGAGGAAGCTTGTCAGCGAGAGGCAGGCAATGAGGTAGGCGGTTGAGTAATGCTGGTTGCAAGTGATGAGCTTAACATGAGAGGAGAGAAAAAGTATAAGAGAGGGTAAGGGATAAAGAGATGGGGACGGAGAAAATAAAAGGAGAAGACGACAAGAACGAGAGCGTGGCCCAAAGTCAACTTCACTTCAGTTATTACCAGCGTGTTAACAAGTCGGCCGACCTGCTCCTATCGGCCTCGCTGGACCCTGCATCTTATCGCGGACGTTGATTGGGTAGACGGATTATCAATAGCCCCCGTCATGGTGCCTGGCGCCGCGCGAGGCTGATGAGGCCGGACGACAGTAAACCCATTAGTCAGCTTCAGACTGCCCCTCGCCTGCTCTGCTGCGCAGTGCCCAGCCCAATTATCGATCGCCTCGGGGGGGACGGATAGAACAAGCAGTTCTTCTATATCTGTCCCTCCTTTCTGCTTCTTCCCTCGCTTCTTCCGACAGAAGAGCTTCAAGACTTGAGGAGGGAAAGAGAGAGAAAAAACAGAAGAAGAGACTAATCATGGCGTCCAACAAAAAGTACGCCTTCGTCCCCATGGACGACGACGAGGTCGCGCCTCAACGGATCGCCAAGGAGAAGAAACACAGGCATCGTCACCGCGACGAGCGCAGACCGTCGCCCGACTCCCGACACGACTCTCGACGAAGAAAGACATTCCGTCGACACACCGAGGCCGAGTTCGATGACCGTTGGGGCGACGAATCGCCGCCGGATGGCTTTGATGAGTCAGCGAGCAAGCGAGTGAAGCTCAGCCATGATGGCGACGACGACCACGACGACCACGACGGCAAAGAGGCCTCCAGGCGTCCACCGCCAAAGAACGACCTCTCTGAAGGGACCCGGGAGGAGCTGGAACGGCAAAAGGACATCAAGGAGCGGGAGGCTTTTGCGAAGAGGCTGCGGGAGAAAGACGACGGCAAGTCCAAGAAGAACCTCCGCGATGGAGAGGCATCTTCGAGGCGCAGGATTGCCGATGACGCCGCTGCGAGGGATGCAGCCCTCCCAGATTTGCGCGAGAGGTCCCGCCAGGAGTACCTGAAAAAGCGCGAGACGGAGCGCCTGGCCTTGTTACGGAAGCAAGTCGCCGAGGAGACGGCCGAGCTGCGTAGCGGCCTGCGTCTCTCGGACAAGGAAAAGGCCGAGTTCGCCAAGAACCGCGAAGTTCTGCGCCTGGCCGAAGAGCGCCTTCGGATCGATGATCATCGCGACGGTTACGTCATGCCCGAGGACTACATCACAGAAAAGGGCAAGCTCGACAAGCGCAAGAAGGAGGAGGCTCTCTATAAGCGATATGTCGACAGGGACGAGTACGGCCAGGAGAAGTTCGTGACGGAGCACGAGGAATGGGAGAGGGAACAGACAGCCAAGGCAAAGGCGCAGATTCATCGGACTGACCGCGACGCCGATGCCGACGATGGGTACAGCTTCATCCTCGACGATACCCAGTACATCAAGTGGAGCTTCGATTCGAGGCTGGCGGGCGAGGGCAAGACGATGGCCAAGACCAAGGAGCAGCTGTTCCTCGAAGCCCAGATCGAGGCGGCCGAGAGGAAGGCGCTGTCGATACAGGAGACGCGCAAAAGCCTGCCCGTGTATCAGTATCGCGATCAGTTCCTCGCCGCGCTGGAGCAGTATCAAATCCTTGTCATCGTCGGCGAGACGGGCAGCGGCAAGACGACGCAGCTGCCGCAGTATGTACACGAGGCCGGCTACACCAAGGACGGTATGAAGGTCGGCTGCACACAACCGCGACGGGTGGCGGCCATGAGCGTGGCCGCCCGCGTGGCAGACGAGGTCGGCGTCAAGGTCGGCAACGAGGTCGGCTACTCGATCCGGTTCGAGGACAGCACGAGCGACAAGACGGTGCTCAAGTACATGACGGACGGCATGCTGCTCCGCGAGTTCATGGTGGAGCCGAAACTGGACAGCTACTCGGTCCTGATGATCGACGAGGCGCACGAGCGCACCGTCCATACCGACATATTGCTCGCCCTCGTCAGGGACCTGGCACGCGAGCGGCGCGACCTGAAGCTTCTCATATCCTCTGCCACGATGAACGCCGTCAAGTTCTCCGAGTACTTTGACGAAGCGCCCATATTCAACATCCCGGGGAGGCGCTATCCCGTCGACATCTACTACACGCCAGCTCCCGAGGCCAACTACCTGGCAGCCGCCATCACGACCACGTTCCAGATCCACACGACGCAGGGCAGAGGCGACATACTCATCTTCCTCACGGGGCAAGACGAGATCGAGGCCGCCGAGTTGCAAATTACAGAGACGGCGCGCAAGCTGGGCAGCCGCATCAAGGAGCTGGTCATCTGTCCCATCTACGCGAACCTGCCGTCGGATCTGCAGGCCAAGATATTCGAGCCGACGCCCGACGGGGCGCGAAAGGTGGTTCTGGCGACCAACATTGCCGAGACCAGCCTGACCATCGACGGCATCGTCTACGTCATCGACCCGGGCTACGTGAAGGAGAACATGTACAACCCGGCCACGGGTATGTCTAACCTGGTGGCGGTGCCGTGTTCTCGCGCGTCGGCCAACCAGCGCAGCGGCCGCGCGGGACGGGTTGGCCCCGGGAAGTGCTTCCGTCTCTATACCAAGTTCGCGTACATGAACGAGATGGACGAGTCGACGACGCCCGAGATCCAGCGGACAAACCTCAATAGCGTGGTGCTGCAACTCAAGTCTCTAGGAATTGACGACCTGCTGAACTTTGAGTTCATGGATCCGCCCCCTACCGAGGCTATCATCGGCGCCCTCAACCAGCTCTTCGCCCTGCAGGCGCTGAACCACCGAGGCGAGCTGACCAAGCTGGGCCGTCAGATGGCCGAGTTCCCGACGGACCCGATGCTGGCCAAAGCGGTGCTGGCGGCCGACGCCGAGGGCTGCGTCGATGAGGTGCTGTCCATCGTGTCGATGCTCGGCGAAGCTTCCGCTCTCTTCTTCCGGCCCAAGGATAAGAAGATCCACGCTGATAGCGCGAGAAACCGCTTCACCGTCCGCGAGGGCGGCGACCACCTTACCTTGCTTAACGTCTGGAACCAGTGGGTCGATAGCGAATTCTCGCCCGTCTGGGCCCGCGAGAATTTCCTCCAGCAGCGGTCCCTGACGCGAGCGCGCGACGTGCGCGATCAGCTGGCCAAGCTGTGCGAGCGGGTGGAGGTGTCGCCCTCGACGTGCGGCGCGGCCAACATTCAGCCCATCAAGCGGGCCATCACCGCCGGCTTCTTCCCCAACGCCGCCCGCATGCAGCGAAGCGGGGATGGCTACCGCACTATGAAGAAAGGGACCGGTGTTTGGATCCATCCCAGCAGCGTCCTCATGGACGCCCACCCACCGGCGAAGACGGTGCTGTACTTTGAGCTGGTTCAGACGTCGAAGGAGTATATGCGGAGCGTCATGCCCATCGAGCCGGCATGGTTGGGCGAGCTGGCGCCGCATTTCTTCAAGAAGGACGAAATCGAGGCAATGGAGGAAAAGAGGATGCCGAAGCAGAGAGCGATCAACTAGAGATGAATCTCTCTTCTTTAATGGAGGGCATCGGTCTGGAGTTTGATCTTGGGCGCGCAGGATAGTCTGCCTACCTAGGTATTTGGGAAGCGGACGTGGCCAAAACCTTGTGAAAATAGGCGTGTTATGTCAAATAGCAACACTCTATCCTTGTGCTTTAAGTCTCTCAAGACTTTTGTAGTCGGCACTTCATTCATCTCGTCCGATCCCCGTTCTATCGTATCATGAGCCCGATCAATTGCTCCTGGCGCCCCCCTTCTTCTCCCGCAGCTCATCCATCTTCTTGACTCGGATTTTGAACTCGTCGTATTGGCATTTCTCATATGAATGGCGCTCATCCTGAGAGGAACCCGGGAGGTGTGGCGAAGGGTTGGGATCCTGAGCTTCAGTTATCAAGGTCTTGAGGTGTAAGGGTGCATGTTGTAAGGAAAGGGCCAATTTCAAAAGAAGAAGAATAGAAGAGACGAAACTCACGACGCACTTCCACGGCGCGTACCAGGTTGCCTGTCGGCATCGGTTCAGCGGTATGAGGAGGTGGGCGCAGCTATCGCGGTAGGCGAGTGGGAGGTGAGCCTCGCTCATCTCCTCGCGCGTTGCCCCTGCGAATTTTTTTTAGCTTTAGTCTGATAGACCTTGAAGATTGGGGAAGTGAAGGGGGACTTACGGCGTGGTTCGCTTTCGGATTTCATGCTTATTATGGCGGAGATGGTGCTTGATCGGGAGGAGATGAAGTTGGTGGAGAGGTGAGCTGTAGTTGGGTGGCTTACTAATGTGGTTGCGATTTACGAGATGATAGTTACCGCGTATCGATAAGATCTGCTCACCAGCTTCAGCCCAACTCCATCTGACGTCCGCTCGACGAGAAGGGGAGAAAAGACCCATGGTATATGCGTATGAATGGTCAAATTGTATGGGAAGCCATCAGAAGTCTAGCACACAAACTGTGACTACTACCTACCTATATCTTTTCTTCTAAGTATTTAACTCAGATCAATGATTTCACACCGTCATGCCACCTGCTCCTCTCCATGTCTTCCACTACGGATACATCAATTACCAGTGGCAGAGGGTTTTGCATGGCTCGTATGCAATGAATTACCCCTCGCCATCAAGCTTCGCTGTCAAGATCGAAATCGGAATGATTGGCTTCGGTATTGTCGACGTCGGCTTCGTACTTGCCGGCGTCGGTTTCGGCATCGTCGTTGCCGGCGTCGCTCGCATCCTCCGGAGCCAACCAGTCCTCGTCCTCGCCTTCTGCCCTAGCCTCAACCTCCTTCCCCCTCGGCACCGGCTCGACAGGCTCGTAGGTTTGATTCTGAGACTGTGAGGCGTAGTCGGCTCCGAAGCGCGTCAGGCTGAATTCGGGCGCCGTTGGGCGCTCGCTCTTCTGTCCGTCCTTGTTCTGACGCCGCATGTTGGCCGTGCGTGCCTCCGTCGCGACGAGCTCCTTTTCCTGCGCGTGGTCTAGCATGGTGCCCTCGAGACTAAGATAGCTCGTGCCGCCGCTCGTGCCGGCGTCAAAGTTGCGTATGCGAAACCGGACCTTGCCCTGTACCCTGGCGCCGCGGCCGTCGACCCAGAAGCCTGTGCTGTCGACCTTTTGAACGGCGTCGTCATCGTCGGCCGCCATGAATGATGCCGTCTTGTCGAAGCCCTCTGCTTCGATTGAATCCAGCGACACCCACTTCCAGGACGGTGGCAGCCGCACCGCCTCGACGGACGCGTTAAACTTTTCGAAGCAGACGACGCCGATGTGGCCTTCTGTCTGTAAATTGATGATGCCTTCCATCCACGACCCGCGGCTCGGCACGAAGAGCTCGACGTCGGCCGTGATCCAGCCAAAGCCGACGGCGTACTCATTGCGAGACATGACCGTCGTCGGCTCTCCGTCATCGGCCGCGGCGCCGCGTCGACCCGGCGCAGAGCCCAGCGTCACCTTGTCGTACTTGAGAAGAACGCCTCGCAGCTGGGGAACGTACTTGCCGACGAGGTCCTCTAGGTGCTGCTGCTGGGCTTCGGTGACGGGCTGCGCCCAGCCGGTGGGCCAGAGAGGCTCGTAGAGGGAGACGGTTTGCGAGAAGAAAGGGAATTCCGGCTCGGCAGGAGTATCCGGTGGCTGGTAAATATCACCAGACAGGTAGGCGTCGTCTGTGTCCACGTCCATGACATCAGCTGCCGGCACCGCCGCGGATGGCAAGGCTGTCTGTCCTTGACCGTCGCTCTCCACAACGGCCAGGTCGCCAACCTCGTCTTGCCCCATCTCCCCTTGGCTGGCGGTTGCTGCTGTGACTTGCTGGGCGTCTGCATCCCGTAACCTTTGAAGCGCCTCCTTCTTTCCTTTTTTCCTCTGCCTCTTTTCTTCCTTCTCCCTTCTCTTCTCTTCTTTACTTCGTTTCTTCTTGCCATCCTTTTCCTCACCCTCGATCGACTTCATTGGCGTCTCTACCGCATCGAAATTTGAGTCTTCATTTTTCGTGACTTCGGTCCTGATCGCAGGGGGGCTTGCATCGGTGACGTTGTTCTCTTCCGTCACCTCCAGCTTAACCTGCTTCTCATCCGGCGCCTGTTTCTCGTGAATGGCATCGGAGATCAGCGTGTGAAGCTGGGAGGCAGCTCTCTCTGCCTTTCGTCTTTTTCTTTCTTTTCTCTCCAATTTTCTCTTTTGCTTCTCATCTTTTTCTTGCGTCTCCAGCTCCGGCTCCGGCTCCGGCTCCGTCTTCACTGGGGCGATGGAGTCAGCGGCAACATCCTCGCTCAAGACCTCGCTCTTGCGTTTCTTCTTCTCCTTTTTATCCTTCTTTCTTTCCTTCTTCACATCCCTCTCATCATGCTGCTGCTCCGGCGTCGGCTGTGTAGGCGCAAACGAGTCGGCGACAGCCCTCTTAGACTTCTTCACCTTTCGTTCCCCGTCGGCCGCTGTGTCGTTTTCTCGGGCACGTTTCTTCTCAGAGTTGCTCTGGCTACTTCTCTTGCCAGATATCGGCGTTATCGGCTCTGGCGAAGTTGCGGACGTCATCTCTCCTGGATTGAACCCCAAGCATTCGATGGTGAACAAGATGGAGCTAAAATGGTCGTCACCCTTTTTTTTCCTCCGGCGCTGTAGAAACTGCTTATCGATTACACCGAGATTGGGTGGGTATTGAGTCACGTGACCTAGTATTGTTCCTGACGATGCATCCGTACCTCTACAACTCCCAGCTTGGACCAGTCCTCAAAGACGGAATCGTCTCATCGTCTCTAACTCCGTAATGGCCTTGACAGTGATGAGGAGTTAGGTGGGAAGGCTTTTATGGCATGTCATAGACTTAAGCCTTCTTCTCTCCTATGGGCTCGACATGTTATTTACCTCTCTCAGTTTCGCTTGAGTGTTGGTGAATGGGCAATCCTTTCGGTCTCATCGTTGCTACAGTTTGGTAGTAAGGCCCCTTAGATTTTTCTCTTCGATCGGTACGGAACCGAGGAGCCTTCCAGACCTATCCAGCTTCCTCACTTTGTCTCTTCGTTTCCTGCCAGTATGAACAATCTGCCACGACGATAATGTCGTCGTCGATGAGGCGGTTGGGCTTCCTCTTTTGTGACCATGTAATCCCGAAAGAGTCACTTCTTTGTTTTTCTGACACCTTTTTCAACGCTACCTAGGTCGTTGCTCAACTTATCTCGGTTTATTCACTTCATCCAGTCCTGCGCAACGCCTTTTGCCACTTTCTGTCAACTCATTTGCCTACCTACCTACCTGGCTATGTACGTGGGTCGACTTCTTATTTGTTTGTCCCTATTCTTGGATGCTTCAAGTGTCATTTCTCGAACACAATGCCCTACTGGTCTATTCTGGAATATGAACATACAGCAAAAAAAAAAACTCGGCAGTTCATGCATGTGCAGTCTCGTGGGTTCATACTTTGAGCAAAAGTACTATGCAATGGACAATCGTATGATAAGAATCGGATGTCAGAATAGGTCACATCTATAAATACTCCGGTAAAAGAAAGAAAATGTACGCAAAGATAGACGGTGTAAGAACGATACTCGTTCCTGAGCAGTATCTACATCGATGGTTATATGCGGTTGATGAAAAGCTGCCAGAGCTCATCACACCATCAGACATCATAACCAGGCTCTATGCCTCTTCATCCCTTCCACAAAAGAGACGTGTCATCTCTACCCGCCATAAGAAGGATCCTTCATTCCCGGAAGCTGGCGCGTGTTTCCTGCACCCAGCCCGCTGGGACATTTGGGATCGCCCACGCCTGACCAGGAGCATTCTTCGTCGATTCCGTATTGGCACCTCGCGTCGTTAATGTTGAACAGCTTCAACTTGAGACTCCCCTGGTTAAAGGTAGGAGACTTGGCACACTCAACGTAGTAGTTGGGATTCGGCGCCGAGATAGGCAGCACGCCGTCGGTGAGCAGATGCTTGCACTCCTGGGGGTCGACCGTCTCGTAGCTCATTGGCGTGCGGTCACCCGTCTTACACGAGTCCTTGTTATCGGTGCCGTGGACGAGGAAGTCGTACGCTTGGCACGACATGTCAAAGGTGCCCGAGTTGTCCGGCGACGGAGCGCTGCCGGAGCTGTCTATGCGGAGGAGGTTGACGCTTCGGCCCTGGTACGTGACCTTGACGCAGATATCATCGCAACTCGGCGTTCCCGGGAAAAAAGCGATGCGGGAGAGATCCACGCCCTTGCAGCCGAGAACGCCGATGGATGACGAGTATTGAACGTGTGCCGTGGCCTTTATGTTTCCGCCGGGCCGGCCTGGGGGCGACCCAGATTTTCCGGCAGGCTTCTCGGGCTTCTCAGCAGGCTTCTCGGGCTCTTTCGCAGGAGTCTCGGGTTCTTTTGCAGGAGTCTGGGGCTCTTTTGCAGGCTGCTCGGGCTCCTTGGGAGGAGTCTCGGGCTCTTTGGCGGGCTTCTCGGGCTTCGTTGTAGGCTCTCCGGAAACTTCAGCGGGCGGCTGGCCTTGATCGACCGGACCCTGTGGGGTCGGTTGCTGAGGAACTGCCAGCTGTTGCTTTCCAACAGCCTCGTTGCCTTCTGCTTTTTCTTTGGAGGGCTGGCCGTAAGGAGAGTCGTCAATCTCATTGTCATCTGTTGGGGGCTCGTCCTGCCTTTGTGGGGTCTCGGTAGGCTGAGTCTCGACCTTTGGAGGTTCGGCTTGCTCCTCGACTGGCTTGACACCGTCCTCGCTCTTGGAGGGTTGCGTTACGGTCTGCTGTTCCTGGTTCTCGGCTGGCGGTTTGGACTGCTTGGGGGCTGGCTTGCACGGCTTGACAGGCTTGACAGGCCTGATAGGCTTGATTGGCTTGACCTGGGGCTTCTTCTCCAGTGGAGGGAGAGGCTTATTCTGTGATTCGACTGTCGACTGAGACTTTGAGGAAGGCCTCTTGCACTTTCTGCGAGGAGACCCGGTCGACAACTGCGGCGTCAGAGGTCCCTGCGGTTGCACTTGTGAACCCGGGACATCCCCAGAGGGCTGGCTCTGAGGACCTGCGACATCCTGAGGGCTAGCCTGTGCCGGAGAAGAATCGAGAGGAGCCTGTGACTGGACAGGAGGCTTGCCGCATTTCTCCTGTCTGCCTATTCCACCGCTCGGCAGCTCCCTTGCGAGACCCTGTGCCTCTGCGGGGAGATTTTTAGGCTCGGCGACAGCTTTGGACTCGGAAAGCTCGTTCACTGCCACAGCCTGGCGGTTGCTAAACGACGGGACGCGAATAACGTCGCCTATGGTGATGTTGTGGGTAACGTTGAAGGAAGCGAGGACATCATGAGCGCAGTTATTGCAAGGAAAGGCTCCGGCGGGAATGAAGACGCTGGAGGCAACAAGAACGGAACTGAGAACGAAGGCCAGCATCGTAACGAGATAGTTTGCAAAGGAATGACTGGTCTGGAAGTTGCAGAAATGACAGAAAGACGATTTGATGAGAGAGAAGGGGAGGGGAAAGAGGGAAAAGAGTGGCGGAGACACTGCTCTGTCTGTCCCGGCTGTGAAGCCACGGGGCAGGGCAAATGGTCCGTCCTTATATCAAGTGTAAAGATTCACAGCTTGGCAAACGAATGCCAGGGGGGGGGATGCATGGCCAAGGGCAAAGGTCCACAGAAGAGGCGTGCTATTCGCTCCGCATATCATTCGCACATAATATTCCCACAGAATAGCCACCTCGGGACCTCGAAGAGCTGAGAGGGATCCCCGGTGGGAAGCAGGCATAGCATCCTTGCGATGTGGATTTTGTTTTGGAAGAAGGAAGGATCATGCATGAAGAAGAAGATTCGCAGTCGATCTACGGATAGAGTACTTGCAAAACGTATGACACGAAGGTGTAGGGCGATGACATTGTAATTAAGGATATGAAGAAGACGGACCTGGAACACAGATCCAGGTCGTTCGTTCGTACATATGTATATGCGATGTCTACTCTGTAGTAGGCAAACAACATCAAAGAAGACATTTACTTGCTTTTCGATGGCAAAGTGCCAAAGAGTGACAGCTTCCCTGATGAGCAGCAAATACAGCCATCTTAAATTCCAGCTTTCCCCCTTGTAAAGTTCTCGATAGGCCATAGCCCCTTTCATGCACGAAAAACGTGGCCATGGCGGGAGAAATGAGTTGCTGCTCCACAGGACGAAAACGTGCGGTGGGTAATGGCCGTGAAAATCCCTCCTTCATCAGCTTGGCTGTGTTTGTTACTGACTGCTGTTCTCCACGACTCCACGAGAAATACATTGTACATATGTACAATCCCAGCCATGTCCTGGACTTCCTGGAGTTGCTACCCAAAGGGGCAATCCTGGTGCTGGCCGACAGCATCCTATTGGCTCTCATCTCATACGGTTATCGTTTCACCTGCGATGCGCGTCATGCAATATTTAGACGAGGCTCCACCTGTTATTGCTGCTTGAATTCCTATCATCCGTCGAATCTTTGGCTCAACCATGGACTTTCATCAGACTACGACTTTATACCGTTGTAGTCAGTATTCGGTCATCGTTCCGTTGCTTGTGATCCTTCCCGTTGCTTCAACAACTTTGAATCCTGTAGTAACAGTTTCTGGCATATGTCAAAGCTGCGGTGGCCAGAGCTTGGGTAGCTACCTAGTCACGCAATGGCAGACCATCGTCAATTCACGAAGAGTCTCATGTTTTTTTCGCGATTCTTGCAAAGGATCGTCCCCCACACATGTTGATCCCTTTACTCGACGCTTGTCGGTGTGGCAGGGCAGCTCGGAAACCTACATCTGTATGTATAGATGCAAATCCGCGATATACCTGCCTATATAAACTTAACTGTATACACATGCACATACGCTCTGACCCTTCATCTCTCGACGAGATGTTTCGTCTTACTGACATTTCCTTCTTTTCATTTGTAAAAAGTATTCGCTCGTCTGTTCATGATGTGGATGGATAATAACAGATAATTGATCTAGGGTAACCTTCAGACGCTTCGAAAAAAGCCTCCATTTGCAAGCAAGGAAAGGGTTCGTCATGAGGAAAAAAGGTGTAGAAAGACGCGATGCTCTGACAGCAGGAGAGCCTATGCCTGACATCCTATATATGCACAGAAAACCATGAAAACAAGTCTCGACATTGCTCTTCACTAACATCCACGATCTGCAAGGAGATATCCGTAGAATGTGCAAATATACCCCAAGAGGGGTGCCATTAGTCATTTATCGACACATTCACAGTTGCGGCGGCCCGCTCGTCACTGCCGGCACGGGACAACTTCCATCCGTTCGCTGCCGAGACGCCCGCTTCTTCCGGCTCCGAACGTCAACCTCCATTTGAAATGCATTTTATTGCCGGTGATATTATTAATAACGTCCATGCCTTCGCCCAGGCAGCCGCGGCAGGCTCTCAGACCGACCGCATGCAATCCATCCGGTTAAGCCGACTTTGCCGTCCATCATGTCGCCGGACGCCGACGCATCCTGCCGGCTGCCGTCCTTTTACTCGCCACCGACGAAGCCAGGGACCGCGACGGGCCAGCCGATAGACCTCCTATCGCTGCCGGAGTCCTCTACCGTTCCCCGACCGTCGCCTCAACCTTCGCCACCACCGTCTCTCCTGTCGCCGGCCGTCACCCCTCGGGCGCAGACGCCTTCGGCGAGCGCACCGCGAGGTGTCCCCGTCGACAGCTCCATTCCCTCCGGCGGCTGCGGCACGAAGCGGCCGCGGCTACTAGAGACGCTACCCGAGGTCCAATGCATCGTCCGCGCTCGAATCCCTACCGTTGCCGGCACCGAGATGTTCCTCCACCTCTACACCAACAGCGTCGACAGCAAGGAACATCTCGCCATCGTATTCGGCAACCACATCCGGAGCCGCAGCCTGGACGCTCCGCGCGAGGGTGAGACCGAGATGGATCGCATGGTCCGCGGTGCCTATACCGGGCGGCTGTACCCCGGCCGCACAGCCAGCCACGCCTCCGCCGCCACAGCTGACGACGGTGACGTGACGCCCTCCAAGACCCCGCCTCTGGTGCGAATTCACTCCGAGTGCTACACGGGCGAGACAGCCTGGTCGGCCCGCTGCGACTGCGGCGAGCAGCTTGACGAGGCCGCACGGCTGATGGGCCTGCCGGAAAGCACCAGCGGCGGCATCATCATCTATCTGCGACAGGAAGGCCGCGGCATAGGCCTCAGCGAAAAACTCAAGGCCTACAACCTACAAGATCTGGGGTCCGACACCGTCGAGGCGAACTTGTTACTGCGCCATCCGGCCGACGCCAGGAGTTACGGGCTGGCGACGGCGATGCTTCTCGATCTGGGCCAGACCGACATTCGCCTCCTCACAAACAACCCGGACAAGATTCGGGCCGTCGAGGGTCCCAATAGAGAGGTTGTCGTCAGGGAGCGCGTTGCCATGGTCCCGCTGTCTTGGAAGGGCCAAGGAGGCTTCCGAAGCGAAGAGGTGGAAGGCTATCTCAAGACCAAGGTGGGAAAAGCTTTTGCTAGCCACCCCTTTCGGCTACCCATCTTTTCTGTTCGCTTGCTAACACATGTGCTCTACAGATTGAGAAGATGGGCCATATGTTGGATATGGGCCAATGATGTATGTATTTGTAGACGGGCAGCTGTGTCGTGCTCTTGGCCGACGCAAGATTTCAAAATAGCGGACCCTAAATTCGGCATGCTTTTCCCTCCTTCACTGCTTCATTCCCCGGGCACTCGAGGATGTAGTCTCGATCATTGCCTCATAGGTTCCGTCCATTCTAGTAATGGCTTTCTCAGCGGAACCCTGTAACTTGTAAGAGAGAATCGTCGCCCACACTGCAAAAAGCTCGAGATATAAATGCTGTGGATCCGAGCAAGATGGATGATTTTTAGCTAAGCCGGAACATCTGAATTTCCGCCCGAGAGAAGCATCGTCCACATTCGTATGTACACTTTCTTCGGCGATGAGTGGGAATCCATCTTTCCTTCATGAACCGATCCATGGCATCACTGGCATTCGTGCTGCACCCGTACGGCTACTCACACTTCTGTTGCACTTGGCAGCTGTCACCTTCTTGAAGAAAACCCTTAATTCCCTAGACCTGTCTCATTCTCTTCCCCCCCCCCCCCCCCCCCCCCCCCCCCCCCCCCCCCCCCCCCCCCCCCCCCCCCCCCCCCCCCCCGCCCCCCCCCCCCCCCCCCCCCCCCCCCCCTCACGCGTCATGCTTCGCGTAGAAAATCTCGGTTCGAAATAGTCAACATGCCGCTCCAGGAACCACTCCGTTTGCGGCTCTCGGTTCAACGCTACGGCGTGCCTGATGTGAAGCTCGTTTGGCCTTGTGCGCGCTCCTCCGACTTCACAATCTTCAAGCTACTGGATCAGGTCAACCAAGTGATACCCCTGGAGACCAGCGAATGGGGCCTCGAGGATTACGCCGTCGAGCTTGCCGACAGCTCTGGCGACAGTTATGAATGCCTACATTTTCAACAAGTCTCCCAGATACTTAAAAACGATGACGAAGTCATGTGCGTTTGACACCCCGATAATGCATGAGATACAAAAGCTAACTTCATCAATCGTTAGAATCCGATGTCTACAGGCGGACGACCTCAAGCGACGGCGACTCAGTGGACGGCATCAGATATCTACTGACGGAAGACACCTTGTCGACGGCCTCGTTTTTGGAAGGCCTTGGCTGAGAACGCCACGGGATCGGCCTGCGCTCGAGCTGCCTCCCCGTAAGCGAGCTCGCTTCGCAGAGGACTATTACGACGATAACGATAACATCGACAACTATGCTTATGGCGATGACGAGCGACAGCCACGACTGCTTCCAGAAGACTCCTTTGCCTTTGACGATGACGATGAGTCTTTCCATGGCTCGGGTTCGGATCAAGATGGCGACGAGAGCTCCGGAGACGATGTGGTTGACGAAGAGGATGAGAAAGACTTGGCAGCCGATCGACAGTTTCTCTCGCAAGCGAACCAGGCTCTTGACCATGATATGCCCCGTCGTAGAACGTTTCCGTTGTTGGAACAGGGTCCCACGAGTGAGGCATCAAATACAGCCATGAATGGTCTGGATTTGGATTCGCTCGACGGTATTGTCGCCCTTCGTGCAGCCTTCCCACTAACGCCCGTGACAGCTATCGAAGCCGAGCTACTGCTGAATGACAAGAATGTCGAAAAGGCATACAACTGCTTGAATCAGTCAAACGATTCCGCTCTCAGCTTCGAAGAGGTGAAGGATAGATGCGCGATGCGTGGCATTCTTCTCGCGGAGGGAACGGGATCCAAGGGTGATCATCGGAGCACTTCCTCAGCTCGAAGTGCTGAGCGACCTCTCATCGAGGTGGTCGAGAGCGTTGAAGACGAGCCTTCCGATCCCGACGTCGACGAAGAAGAAAACAGTGACTCAGACACCGACGACGAGGTAACCAGCCTTTCGGAGGACACATCAAGCGACTCTTCGGACAGCGATACTGATGAACAGACTGCGGGGGCTGCCCAGGAGAGTTCTCCTGACGACGGCATATCGAGCTCTGACTACGATGGCACAGAGAGCTCTGACGGCGATGGCGCAAAGAGCTCTGACTCCGACGGCATAGAGAGCTCATCCGACAGCAGTGGAGCAAGTGACAGCGATTCCAGTCTTAGTGACAGCAACGACGACGGTGCCCCTGTCAGCCAACAGACCGTGAAGGTGGACAAACCTGCCCCTACGACGGGAAACCAAGCTGCTCGCAAGACACCTTTTCTTACAAAGACGCAGAAGCGCAACGCTCGCAGGCGGATTCAACAAGCCAAGCGACAGGCAGAACGTGAAAGGTCTGAGAATGCGCTGCTGGAGAATCGCAAACAACAGCTTTTACGCTCCATGGCGCCGCCTCACTCTGCGGAAGAGAATGTTGCTTCAGGGGCTTTGCTTGAGGGGGGCGCCGCCGAAGTGGCCCCCGACAAGCGGCGATCGCGAGTCGATAAGGGCGCCGGTCGGCGTCTACTATTCGGTGCACTTGGATTGAAGGCTCCGAAGACGAAGGCCGATGAGGAAGAAATCAAGCAAACCTTGATGAAAGGCGTCCGGCCGCTACAGAACCCGCGCCTCAAGCAGAGTGAAGCTGCTGACGAAAGCACCCCAATGGTGCTAGACTCAGCCGACGACAGTTGGAGGCAAAAGCTGACGTACTGGGCTGAAGAATGCTGCCACGACGATGTCACCTTGAGCAGCCCGCCGTTTCCCTTCAAACAGCGCTGGGACCCCCAACAGCAATGGGCGCCTCAGGAGCGGACTGGAAGGGCGGGGAGCAAGCGGAAGCGAGAGCTTGCCGAGGACTCTTACGGAGAGTGCGACTCTGGTCTCTGCGTGGACGAAGACGACTCCAACCGGACCAGGTCGGAGGCCACAGGGGGCGATTCATGCCCGGAGAATACCGACCAGGATCTCGTCGCCTTGCCGACTGATCTCAGCAGTCTTCCCGTCTTGAAAGCCGAGGCCATCAAGGAGGGTATGGTCATTACGTGGCGGCAGATGGTCATGTCAAAGGCGACCAGGTGGCAGCCGCAGATCGCACAGAAGACGGGCCGGGTGCTCGGTGGCACAGATGAGTCCGAAGTACACGTGCAGCTGGCGGTGAGAGATCGTGAAGACAGGTCAAAGACTTATGATGCCAAAACAGGCGAGCGCGTCTATGACAAGTTCGAGGCGCCTGATTTGGACGGCGAGGACGATGTTGACGACGACGACGACGGCGTTCGCACGCTTTCGTGGGAAGAAATCATTGACCCGAGGATCCTCTGTGACGGGGAGAAAGCCGAAACCATGGCTGCGGCGGCGGCTGCGGCGGTGGCCTAGAGCCTTACGATGGTTGGGAAACCTGGTGTTTTGGGGTCGGAGATAGTTCTGTGCTAAGTCTCAACTTGAGTCATCACAACTTCTGACGAGTCAAGGCCAGGAAGTGGGAAGAAAGCAGGGAAGGGCCGCATGAACGGGGGGTGGATCGGGCCTAAGTGTGAATAACGTTGCATGCCAGCATACCTGTTTTAACCTACTAGCTCTACATGTCGGTCTGACCTCGTCCCATCTACGCGTCGACGCATGTGTGATGTATGCTAGCAGAGCGAAAGAAAAACGCCTTACTGAGCAGACGTGTAGCGGCACGTATGATTCACGATGCTTATCTGTCAGTTCGTTTCGCGTTGAGTCAAGTCATCTGGGGCGGCAGATTCCCTTTTGTTGTCTATCATTCTCCATCAGGCTGATTGACAGGATTTGCATGCGTGGATGATCTGATCTAGCAGTCTGAACTATCAACGTCTTTTCCTTGATATCGGTTGCTGATGACATTCGTCGTGGTGATGTCCTCTCCAAAAGCTGAATTTGCGGAAGAAGGTGAGCAATGGTAACAACTATCTACAGGCGCTAGGAAATTCCCATGTTTTCCCTTCTCACCCGTGGTAGGGCAAGGCAACACGAGTCAAGTATTCAAAACGGTCAGGCTGAATTTTCGGTTTCCTAGCTGCTCCCCTGGGCTCTCTCGTGTGTAGGCTCGTGGTCTGTCTTGACCGTCTTGCCAGCTGATATTTCCGCGGCTGTCAAACGACCGTTGATTGTGCGCTAAAACCGTCCGGCTAGGCGAACCGCGTCCTCTGAATACTTATGTATGGTGCAAGCTGCCTCCTTGGCGGCTTGCTTGCTGCTACGCCGAGGCAGACAGTCGTTCAACGGTTTGCCCCCCCACCTCCCCTGAGGAATCATGAGTTTTGGCTATGATCCACTCAAAGAACTATCTTGTCGTCTTCGACTCTTATACTCTGCTTCTCCAGGAATCTGGGATGGAAAGATAAGAGTGACCCGGCGTCCTGTCTGCTGCGATATCTTACAGTGAGTATACTCGGCAGAGCCTTGAGCTGACGCGAGCCGGAACTCGACGAGGAGAAGAAGAACGATTCAACTTGTACCATATCGCTTTCTTGGGCGCTGGCAAGAACTTATCGCCAATGGTGTTGATACGCCTCCTTATAGCTACTTTCCTGGCCTCGGGGGTTCTGGCTTCGCATGCCCCGGGCCATCACTATTGCGGCCTCGTGGAATCGCCTGACGTTATACATGGCTTGAGGCGACGAGCTGCAGCGGATGATGAAGTGCCACGCAGAGACAAAGGTCCAAAAGATGAGGACGGATCCGCCGCTGATAGAGATCCGCCGCACAGATCACTCGATGGCATTACTCCGCAGAACAACGAAATCATCGAGCTAATAACCAATATCAACTACTGCTGTGCACCGAGCAAAGAATGTGATAGGGTAAATTGCGACTATCCCCCTTGTTGCCGATGCTCATAGTTTAACGATCTGGTGGTGACGGTAGGCAGACACGGCGAAGAAGATCATCGATCAACGGAATTCTATACACAAAGTGGCAAACATCCACTGGACTCTTGGGAAGACTAATCGCATCGAAGATGAGAAGTGCGCAAGTACCAGACTGGATGATTTTTTAGCTGTCGAGGAGTTGAAAAGGCGGATGTTCCAAGGGGACGTCGACACGCTCAACATCATTCTGATGCCGACCAACGAAGACGGTACTGCACGAGGAGATCTTACCAAGGGTGTATGCAACTTGCCCACGATAAAGAATAACAAGTTGAACATATTCAACGCCGTCGACGGTTGCTCCGTCGCGTTTGATACCGTGGATAGCAATAATATCGGAGACGAGGGCCTGGGTGGAAGCCCTGTCGATTGTCATGAGGCTACTCACTGGCTTGGCGAGCCACACAAAAACGACCTGAGTGACACAAGCAACCTCATGTTACCAAAACATGATACGTAGGTCTCTTCTTCTCCTTGTCCTTTTTTTTTTTTTGCGATTTTTTGCCCCCCTTTCCCCCCCTTTCTTTCTCTTGATCTATGTGCTGTTTGTTCCTCGAGCTACCGCTGAACGCATCTTTGACAGGAAAGCCATTAAGAAATATACTCTGGACGCTGGCCAGATAGAGCGCATACGCCATGTGGCGCTGCTGCGTATCAGCAAGGCGACGGGACTGTCGTACGATGGAAAGGTCAGCGATGAAGTCGCTAAAGGCTGGGAGGAAGTCAAAGCTGGAGGCGATATGATTCCTTGGGACGAAAGGGGACGTGGAAGCGGACACGGAAGCGGACACGGAAGCGGACACGGAAGCGGACATGGACTCGGAGGCGGAGCCCCGCCGGCCAGTCTCCCGAAGACCGGAGGCCCAACCCCTAGCGGTCCAGGCGGTATTACACCCGTTCCGGAAATTAAAGGGGGCAGTTCATCCCGTGGCCCGGCGAAGAAGGGCACTACTGAACGGGACACTGATGAAAATAGCCTCAGCCACGGCGTCGACTCTGGCAAGAAGTTCGGGAAAGAGGGGGGCAAGATCTCCAAGGGCGGACTCGCCAGCGGCAACAAAACAGCCCCGACCACCTCGACCACCAACTCGACAACCAGTTTCCCCACAAGCTTTCCTACCAACTCGACCACAGGCTCGACGACTAACTCGACCACTAGCTTGCCCACCACTATTAGTAGACTGAACGGCAGCAGCCAGGGAGCCTCGCCTACCCAAGCACCAACCGGCTTCAAGACGGCCACCCGCAAAGTCGGCGGCGGAAGCTCTGCCGGTGGTGGCTCCAGGAATCTGGGTCTGGGTCCGGGTCCCATATCCACGACTGAGACTGGAACTCGGCGTCTGAAGCCTACGCTGACACCGAGTGTGAATGGAGGTAAACCTCCGAAGCCTACACTGACATCTGACGTTAAAGGGGCGACACCGAGCGTCACGAGGTTGCCCGGTGGGAGTAAACGGCCCGGCCGTCCTCCAGGTTCGGAGTTTGATTCGCAAGTCTCCGGCGGCGACAAGTCTCAAGTCAATGAAGAGAAGAAGAAGAAGAAGAAGAAGAAGAAGAAGGAGAAGATGGAGATCAAAAAGAAGAAACCAGTAGACCAGAGTCCGAAGTCGATACCAGGAAGGGGCGACGAAGAGGAGAACCTGATTGACGCCAGCTTTCTCCCTAGGAGTGGAAGAAAAGGCCGCTCAGCTGACCAGGATGTCGATCGACGAGTCCTTAACGACGTCGGGCCTTCAACTACTAAGAAGAAGCCAATAGCGAAAGATGATAAATCCACTACGCCTGCGTCGTCTGCCGGGTCGGCCCCTACCTCCGGTCCCGAGATCGGTAGAGCGGGTTTTGTGCCGGGGACTTTCCCTTCTTCCGGAGGCGCTTCCGGCGGCGGGGGACCTACAGGTTCTAGACAGTCCCCTTCGAGAAACGAGAGTTCGGGTACTGGCTTTGGGGGTCAAAGGATCCCTTCTGCCAGCGGCGGGAGAGGCAGGAAGACGACGGTGACCACCAAGGGCTCTTCTGGTACTGAAATTTCGGGCTCGAGAAAAGAGGGTCAAGCCGGCTTTGGAGTTCAAAGCTCTTCCTCTGGCCCCGTCGTCGGCGGCGACGATAAGAAGACAAACAGAACGGACCCCGGAGCCTTAGGAAACACTTCAAATATCGATGGCCGAGGCGGCCGGAGCCAGTCCACGACTCGACCCTCCCGGGCTACTTCTCCGTCTCGGTCGAGACAAGAGACAGCTGAGGCTGGGGACCATGGTCCCCCTTCTACACCTAGGAACTCTCCTCCTGTCCCCGTAAAAGGCAGAAAGACAACAACAACAACAACAACAACAAGCTCCGGCGCTTTGGCAAACACTCGCCATCTCGATAGCCAGGACGGCCGGAGCCGGTCCACGACTCCGCCCTCTTCTTCACTCACTCCTCCTGAAACCCCCCGTTCGAGAGGAGAGAGGTTGGGTTCTAGCTTACGGGATCAAAGGTCACCATCCCCCCCTGAAAGACCACCCAAGAAACCCCTTCCTGCCTCTAGAAGCGACAGGCAGACAACAGGAGCAGCAACAGCCGGCGCTTTGGGAAAAAATCGCAGTCTCGAAAGCCAAGGTGATGCGAGTCGTCCGGTGACTCGGCCCCCGCCTCCGCTCCATCCTCCGACATCAAGGACCGCTTCGAGTAGCATTGCTGGCGCAAGGTCGGACCAGCGTGTTGGTGGTGGTGGTGGCGGTGGCGGCGGCGGCAGGGACCCAGCTCAAAGCATGGATGCCGGTGGGAGGTCGAGCGGCGGCGGCGGCGGCCCAGTTGAGAAGAAGCCGACGAAAAAGACGAAGAAGACGCCGGAGACATCGAAAAAAGCTCCCTCTACTAGGAGAAAAAGCGGCGGCACCGATCCTAGCACCGGCAAAAGCGGCGGCCGCACTCCCGGCAAGGGCAAAGGCAGCGGCGGCGGCGGCGGCATCGACGTAGTGCCGAGAGCTGTTCTCGTCGGCTGATATACTTGACTTGATCGTTACTATGACTGCGTCACTCTCTTTCTTATCCATATTCTCTTCTACATCATTCTTTTCTTTCTCTTCTCTTCTCTCTTTCTTTTAAGCGCTTGAGGAACGAGAGACACACGGATATACACATTCATATATCTCCTCTGCGTACTTACTTACTTTACTTACTTGTTTAACGTTATCTTTCTCTGTCTGATCTTTTGAAAAGTATCTATTTGTTTTTCTTTGTTGTTTGTGATTTATATTGATGCTGAGAACAAAACAGTCCGGAGATCTCGGGGCCGAGAACGGGACATACATACGGAGTACAGGCCACATACTTGCATGCATGTATGCATGATTAGAGCCGCAGCCCGGCTTAGCTGCGTTGCGACAGATAGGTATATGGTATGTTATGTACGGATATCTATGTATGTTATCGAGGTCGTCGTGTTTTCCTCTTCGTCAAAGAAGCGCTGGGCGCTCGAGGAGGCGGCCAAGTTTCTGTACTGACTTAGACATGTTGGTTGCGAGAGGAGAACGAAGTTTCTGGGTCATACTCCGTAAAACCTGCGTGAATAAAATGACTACTACCCTTCTCTCTTCGCGCCGGGAAAATGAAGAAACCGACGTCTGTCAGCCAGTCGGTTCTGCTACTGGAGGTCCCCCGAACCTGCAGCTCGACGCGGGGTGAATGGATGATAGGCATCTGTGTCTATCCGTACTGCCTAGGCGTAAGGGATGGTGATTCGAAGCTCGCACGTCCCTATCTCTCTCTTTCAGGCGCGTATCTGATGGCCGTAGAGGCATCCGTGTAGCCATGAGGTATCCGTAGCCTATCGTGTATCTGTGATTCCGCTCTCGCTGGACTTATAAGGAGACAAAGATGGCGGGAGATACCCTCTCATGCTGTTTGTTACACTTGCAAAGAAAGAGTATGCTTCTTCTTTTTCTTCTTCTTATTCCCCTTCTTCTTGATTTCATCCCTTCTTGCACAAGATATTCATCGAGACTTCAGCCCTTTTCCCGCCATCACATCCCGTCGGCATCATCCGTTCGAAAGCCACAGCAGCTTACATGCGTTATCCCTCATCTGGGAAGTAAGCTGCAACAAGAGACAAAGGGAAAAACGGGAAGAGAAGAGGAGAGAGGAGAAGAGGAGAAGAGGGACAAAAAAATAATAATTCACGCATCATCTCCGCTTCTCGCCTCATGACGCTCCCGGCCTCATCCAGCCCCTGACCACTAGCATCCGTCTTATAATCCGCCATGCGCCTCCTCTCCCTCGTCTTCTCCCTCGTCATCTTCTTCCTCGCAGCGGTCGTCTCGGCCGAATCGACAGTCACGACGACAGCACAAGCACCACCGACCCCCGCCTACGTCCCCGTCGTCACCCCGGCGCCGGACCAGGACGCCGCGCTCGCCCGCCAGGGGTACCGCCAGGAGACCTTCTACAGCTGCAACACGATCGGCACCAGTACGCATTGCGGCTGGCACGTTCCCATCGTCCGCGCCGCCGCTGCTACGTCCACTGGCTCCGGCTGTGGCGGCGTCGTCGCCGTTGTGATCGGCTTTGCTGCGGGGTTCGCCCTTGCTGTGACGTGATGACATCGCCTACCAACTAGTACCTACAACTTATCTTCTCGTCATTCAGTGAAGGGGTCACGAAAGGACTGGTGAATCGGCATCGAGCCTGGATGAATTTCCCCTCCCCCTTTCGAGGATGAACTCAAGTGCATGGCAGCGGACATTTTCCAAGGCGGAGACGGAAGCCGGCCAAGGTAGACGGTGCTTCCGCACATGGGTATCAGCTGCTGGTCGGCCGTTTTTTTCTCTTCATGTCGCAATTTTAGACCTCTCTCATTCCGTCACAAAACCAAGCTTGCCAGGAGAAGAAACCGTCCTGTTGTTATCATGCTAGTGTACCATGAGGTAGTTGGCGATCGAGGCCGAGTCCTCACTAAGCCTCATCCATAGTCGAGATAAATCGCCAGCAAGACGTTCCTCGCCGTAGGAGGTGCAGGCTCCCAGAAAGCCCCATGCCGCAATCCCGTGCCCAATCCATCCGAGTCTACAGCCACGAGCCGACAGTCTATTTCTCCTTCTTCGCCTTGGCGCCCTTGACCTTTGCCGTGCCGCGCAGCGTCTTTTGTCGGTTCTTGCGCTGCTTGCCTGTATCGCCACGCACGTCAGCCCGTCGTCGCGGTGACACAAAACCGTCGGGAGATACATACGCTGCTGTCTGCTGGCGCGTTCGGGCTTGGTGGCCATGCCCACGCGGATCAGGCGGTAGGCAGGCTCGAATTTCTTCATCGCCTCGGGTGAATCGTAGATGAGGGCAAAGCCGGTCGTCTTGCCACCGCCGTACTGGGTCCGCAGACCGAAGACCTGCACTTGGTCCTTCTGGGCCTTGTACATGCCACCCAGCTTCTCGCGGAGCTCCTCTTTGGACACATTGGCGCGCGAAGGATGAAGGACGTCACTGTCGAGAAGCCAGCAAGGTCAGCACTCCATAGATCAACGTCTTTTGACAACTGCCACAAGCTGCAGCAGCAGCGCTCCAGGAATGATGCGGGCACTAGGTTGAAGAAAAACCACAGTCGGCAGACGACGAAACTCACAGGACCATCTGCTTCCGGCCGAGCAGCGGGTTGCGGATAAACTTGCGGGTTCGCAGAGTTACGGGACCGTTGCTGTCCTCCATTATGGCGGTGTCGCGATGCTGCTTCTGTGGTGGTGACAAAGAGAGATCTCGAATTGCGTTGGAAGTCATGAAAAAATGGCTGCGTCGCCTAAACCGGGTCACAGCCCTAGTGAAAGATGGGCGAAGGCACGTGATGGAGTCTGACATATCAGCGCACATTTTCTCTTTTTCACTCCGGAGATGAGCCTTGGACACGTGACCCCGGGACTACATCGGCAAGCCAATCCCCCCCGGTCAACACCAGATTTGAAAGTGACGATGATCCCCCAGGCTTGGCAGAATGGTTCATCCGTGGATGCAGTACGTGGATCGCTTCTGCCACCAGTACCTCCAGCTTCAGTCGCGGCTAGACTATCCCCCCGATGAAGTTCTAAGGCTGGCGGAGGCGCAAGACACCATCTTCGCGAGGCTCTTCGCCGTCAATGTCCTCTCCGGCGGCCCTCCGGATAGGTATCGCGCTAGAACGCTCAAAGAGCTGGTGACGCGCATCGAGGCCGCCATCGAAGACTGGGACGAGCATGTAAGTGTGAGCCTCTCGTCTGGCAGTTGGCTGGCACGGCTCCCGCATGGGTCGTGTCGGGTCCTGCTCTGACCTCGGCATTCGCATCAAGGCCGTATCAGACCAGCTCATGGCTGCCCTATCTACCCTTCTCGCTGCGCCGCTACCCCCTGAGGCGGCGTCGGCGCAAGAAAGGTGCCGCGTACAACATCACGTCTCCTTGCTACCGCGATGCGACGAGATGACGGCGTGGAACGAGCCGATCATCACGCTGATGGAAAGCCCCCGACTGATATCCGCGGCCGGCACAACGGGGTTGCGCACCTGGGAGGCTGCGCTTCATCTTGGGCAGTACTTGTGCCTGCACAACGGCATCGTCTTCGGCAAGCGCGTGCTAGAGTTGGGGGCGGGCACTGGATATGTTTCTGTCCTGTGTGTCAGATATTTGTCGTGCGCCCATGTCGTCGCCTCAGACGGGTCGGACGAGGTGGTTGGCAAACTAGCCGACAGCCTTTTGCTCAACCATGTCCAGGATGCGTCGCGCATCAGCGCACAGAAGCTGCAGTGGGGTGAAGTGTCGGACGTTGACGGCCGGCCCGCCGAGGTGGTGCTCGGGGCCGACGTCATATACGACCTGAAGGCAGTCCCGGCGCTAGTGGACACGATTGTGTGGGCGATGGAGGCGAGGGCCGGCGTCGAGGCGTACATTTCAGCGACGCAACGCAATAAAACGACCCTGGATGCCTTCGTCGACGCCTGCCACCAACGTGACGTCAAGGCCGAGCAGGTGGACTTTCCGGTGCTGCCCTGGGCGCAGCAGCGCGGGCCCTTCTACGACGACCAGGTGGTGATTCGCATCTACAGGCTGTGGCGATAGCAAAAAAGAAAACGGCCTGAGCAAGCTGGGCGAAACATCAAGGGAGGCGACACCACGTGCGGGCGGTCAAGGGTTTTGAAGACGTCGAGTCGCGGTGTGTGTCGCCGTCGAGGTGCACGGTCCCTCAAAGGGATCGCTCTCCCTTTTGGTGTTTTGTTTCTTCCTTGATGCAGGTTTTCTCCCCGCTCCCCCCCCCCCCCCCCCCCCCCCCCCCCCCCCCCCCCCCCCCCCCCCCCCCCCGCTAACACGGCCGAGGCAGCCGGCGGCGGGGGGGGAGGACAA